>JARPMJ010007821.1:25000-39651 GCA_033366665.1 Phoxinus dragarum | reverse complement strand
TATAATAGCGATCAGCCGTTATAATAGCAATCCGCCGTTATAATAGCAATCCGCCGTTATAATAGCGATCCGCCGTTATAATAGCGATCCGCCGTTATAATAGCGATCCGCCGTTATAATAGCGATCCGCCGTTATAATAGCGATCCGCCGTTATAATAGCGATCCGCCGTTATAATAGCGATCCACCGTTATATTATAATAGCAATCCGCCGTTATAATAGCGATCCGCCGTTATAATAGCGATCAGCCGTTATAATAGCAATCCTCCGTTATAATAGCGATCCGCCGTTATATTATAATAGCAATCCGCCGTTATAATAGCGATCCGCCGTTATAATAGCGATCAGCCGTTATAATAGCGATCCGCCGTTATAATAGCGATCCGCCGTTATAATAGCGATCCACCGTTATATTATAATAGCAATCCGCCGTTATAATAGCGATCCGCCGTTATAATAGCGATCCACCGTTATAATAGCGATCCGCCGTTACAATAGCGATCCACCGTTATATTATAATAGCAATCCGCCGTTATAATAGCGATCCGCCGTTATAATAGCAATCCGCCGTTATAATAGCGATCCGCCGTTATAATAGCAATCCGCAGTTATAATAGCAATCCGCCGTTATAATAGCGATCCGCCGTTATAATAGCAATCCGCCGTTATAATAGCGATCCGCCGTTATAATAGCGATCCGCCGTTATTATAGCGATCCGCCATTATATTAGCGATCTCATTCGATTAGAATGAGATCGCTAATATATTAGATTAGCGACTCATTAGATTAGCGACTTCAGACCAACACATGTTAGATTTGCGTCGGGCGCAAGAGTCGTTTATCCCGCCGGTATAATAGCAACAGCGCCGGGATCCGCCCACAGAGTTACTTGCGTTTCGCGTTTGATACTTGCGTTTTAGAACGCTACAATAGGGCCCATTGTGTCTTGTTTTTCGGGGGAATTAATCAAAATTATGATTATTTGTCTGACCCCATTGGCTGATAATTTAAATAATTTTAAGCAAAAACTCACTTCATTTTGATTTATTTCTTCAGAAAACAAAACATAATGTCTTATGGCATTTTACTCTAGTAAATGCATCTTGATTTAGGAATTTTATGATATTTGGACTGGAAACAAGACAAAAATACTAAGTAAGAAATGTTTTTTTGCAGTGATATATAGCGTTGCACGATAATGACAAAAAATATAATAGTCGATTATTCCCTTGAAATTGTAAATGTGATTATCACAATTTGCATTGAATGCTGTTTTGAATAAGCTTTATACCAGAACTCGTTCGGCCCCACATTTCCCCGCAGTCACGCCGACCCACTTTATGAGGAATATATACAGTCAGACCAACATTATTCAGAAACCTTCTACATTTATCACATCATCAGTTTATTCACTATAGTTTATAAAATGGTGATAAAATATGAGCAGAACTCAGTTGATATCTGACAGGTTTTGTCCATCCTTCTGTTAGACTGTCTCTCTCACACACACACACACACACACACACACACACACACACACACACACACACACACACACACAGTTTAGCTCAACCAGTGACCAAGCAATGCTTCATTGTGTTCAGTGTGTGTGTGTGTGTGTTCAGTGTGTGTGTAAAAAGAGCATTAGCAATTACAGACAAAACACTTGACCAGTTAGGACCAATTTTTGTAATCGCGTATTTGAACGATTACGTAATCGTGGCATCCGTAATCGCGATTAGAAGTTGTATTAATTGTGCAGGCCTATCTCCGCCACAGTGAAACGCTGCTGCGCATCTCATTAATGAATTCTGTTTCCTGTTGCTCTCGACACGAACCTCGCGTTAGACGACTCGACTCTCAGATTCACACTGGCTCGCGCCTTCATTAACAGAGGAACTGCAATTATTTTTTGATGAAATGCCCCCCGTTGGGTTGGTTTGTTCAGTTCCTCAAAGCCTCGATGCTCCACGTTGAGCAGCCGAGCGCTCGTGAGGAGGCGTCTCTGGATAAAAGCTCTCGCGCGGAGCCGGCGGGACGAACACGCGGACTCGGAAGAGCCACGCTAGCAAATGAACTGGGCAGAGTCGGAAGAGGGAACTCCATCACAGATCAACATCTGACACTGGACAGTCATTCATTATTTGAAGAATTATTATTTTTTTATATTTTTATATATTTATCAATTTGTTTAAATAATTTAATTTAAAATAAATAAACAAATATATAAATGATTTATAAATATATCTATATATAATTAATACAATTATAAACGCAAAACTTTAGTTTTTGTCCCCATTTCTCATGAGCTGACCTCAAAGATCTAAGACTTTTCCTATGAACACAAAAGGCCATTTCTCTGAAATATTGTTCACAAATCTGTGTAAATGTGTGTTAGTGAGCACTTCTCCTCTGCCGAGGTATCCTCCACCGCACAGGTGTGCATATCAAGATGCTGATTGGACGGAACGATTGTTGCACAGGTGTGCCTCAGGCTGTCCACTATAAAATAGAGTTGATCAGGTTGTTGATTGTGGGGCAAAAACAAAACTGTTGCGTTTATAATTTTGTTCAGTGTATATATACAATTTAACATAACATACTCACCACTTTTTAAAAATGTAATTATTTTGTTTAGGGTTATAACATTTTATTATTCATAATTTTTTAAGTAAAAAGTTTCTGGCATTACTATTTAATTTCATAACAATCATTTATTTATTTTAGTTAGTTAGTTTGTTTTTTAAATATATTGTTTTTACATCAAAATTCCATAACATAAATATATATTTATTTATTATTTAATTTCATAATAAGTATTTATTTATTAAATATGTTGTTTCTACATCACTATTTTATAACAAATATTTA
Organism: Phoxinus dragarum; assembly: GCA_033366665.1. Lineage (NCBI taxonomy): Eukaryota > Metazoa > Chordata > Actinopteri > Cypriniformes > Leuciscidae > Phoxinus > Phoxinus dragarum. The sequence goes on along the minus strand of JARPMJ010007821.1, from coordinate 36,779 downwards.
TTGAAGTATTTAATTTCATAACATTTAGTTATTTATTTATTTACGTTTACTTTTTAAGTAGACCTGTGTAGTTTCTGCATCACTATTTAATTTCATAACAAATATCAGTAATTTTGCAGAACTCTCTGACCGCTCGTTAGACTGATGAGGACGGCTTGAGTTCAAATCGAGACTTTAGATTGGCCCTTCACTGTCTTGACCAATCAGAGCCCAGATCTGATCTGAAGCTCGCGGAGACACACGTGAGAAGCGTCTGAGAAGCGTCTGGAAAGCGTCTGAGAAGCGTCTGAGAAGCGTGTGTGTGTGTGTCGCCCTCCACACGGGCATCACGTCTCCTGAGTGACCCGTCCTCACGCTAACAGATCCCGCGGATGCTCAGACACGCTCTCAGATCCGAGCTTCTCCCGCGAGACGCCGCTGGACGGCAGCAGCTTCAGGAACACACAGCATCTGCTGACACACACACACACGCTGCTGACACACACACGCTGCTGACACACACACACTGCTCTGCATCAGCGTAATTGATGAAAAATGCGATTGTGACTTTTTAATACTAGCAGAGATTAACAATGCAATCTCCAATTCTTCAGCGCGGTGGCTAATTAGCGATGCCTGGCTAATTACAGGTTTGTGTAATTGCACTGTATCTTAAGAGTTTGTCGAGATGAAACACCTGGTACACACATGCCTCTCGTCTCTTATTCTGTAATGACAGGGTTTGTGTGTTATCTCCTGTTGTGCTTTTCTTCCGTCCGCGCGCGCCGTCTCTAATCGCGCCGCGGCTTTAATTGATGTCACGATGTATTGAGTGTGTGAATTGTCCCGGTCTGGTCCTCCGTGATCCGCTTTGACATTCTCCGCTGGGTATTTTTACCGCACAGGTGAGCTGTAGGATTAATGCGTGACCTCTGACCTCTGCTTTGTTGCCGCGAGCAACCGTGTGTTTAACGGCTCCGCATGAAGATGATTGACAGGCTGACGCATCTCACAGATAAATGCGGGAACAAAAGAGGCTCGATAAACACTATTTGGACAGGCGTCGTTAGAGTTACAATTATTAACATCATATAACCCAACGAAACAAACAAAACTATCATGGGATTGATTATAGAGTTGATTATAGAGTCGCCAATTTTATTCAGATACTTTGCTATATTATTCATAATGAAGATGGAAGTTTTTGTGCAGTATTCTCTAGATAATAATCATTAATATCCTGGGCTATGGTTGCAGTTGTGTATTAATGAGTGTGAGTATATTAGATCTTAAAGAGACAGCAGCCCATAATAACAGAAATAACAATACTCAAATCTTGTTTAAAAAGTTGTTTAACTAAATTCCCTGTTAAATAGTGTGTCTAGTGTACATCTAACATCGTATAAAACAGCATCCTAATTATAAAAAAAAAAAAAAATTTCTGGAAAATACAGCTAAAAATTAGTCCGTTTGATCACAAAAAATCTGCAGAAATAAGAGTGACGCCTGTTTATCCAGTGAGAATCGTCCGTCTCGCTCAGTGAACTGTAATTAGCGTCCGGAAGCCAGCGCTCGTCTGCCCGGCGACAGCAGAAGAGAAGCGATCTGATTGGTCTGTAAAGTGCTGGCTCTGAGTCCGGCCGCATTGAGGAGTCTCGTTCAGCTTCTCCTGAGCAACGTTTGCTGGATAACGACGTGCCAGAAAACACCACAGCATTACTATAGACATGGAGAACGCCTTCATTCTTCATTAATATTATATTGATATGGTAATTATTGAGGAGCTTGGTACATTAAAGTTCCACAGTATTGCTGTGATTTTCACATGGTAACATTGTGTTAACATGCAATATTGTGTAAGATTAAAAAAATGCTGGGTTGTTTCAACCCAATTTGGGTCAAATATGAACAAACCCAAACATTGGGTTAAAAATGTAACCCAACGGCTGGGTTTGTCCATTTTTGACCCAAAATTGGGTTGAAACAACCCAGCATTTTTTTAGAGTGTGGTTATACTTTTAGAGCAGCATTTTGGAAATATAAACATGAAATATCATGGTAGATGAATATGGTAAAGATCCAGTACCGTGTTATCATCTGACCTGTGGAGTAAAGAGTAAACGTGTCGTCATCTGTGTGTTTAATGCGGGCAGAGTCGTGTTATGATGTGGCTGTGGATCAGATCCTCACGCTCTTCTGCTGTGTTTGCGTTCACTGAGCGTGGTTTGTGTTGATGATATCAGGACTGTGTTCTCTGGAGCGTCTCGAGAGCTCCTGAGTGTTCAGCGCTGGAACCGATACAAGATCCGTCATGCTCGATATGAGGAGCGCAGACACTCCTGTACACACGACCAGCTGAACAACAGAGCTCAGCGGTTCGGGAGGTCAGATTCTAAACTAAAATAATTCATTTTATTAGAGGTTCTGACAAAATATATAAAGTCGCCCTGTAGTCAAACATTTTATCCCTTAAAACTCATCGTTGATCACCAACATTACATATTTAAGCGTTTTTCCTTATAATATCGTGAATGTAACTCGACACCCTTGCCTCATTAAGAATACGCGGTTCTATGAATATGCAAATGAGCCCCGCCCCTCCACTCACTCACTCACTCACTCACTCACTCACTCACTCACTCACTCACTCACTCACTCAGAGATCCACTGCACTGCAAAAATGCTTTTCTTACTTAGTATTTTAGTTTTGTTTCCAGTCCAAATATCTAAAAATTCTTAAATCAAGATGCATATACTAGATGAGTAAAATTACATAAGATATTAAGTCTTGTTTTCTGGGGAAATAAATCAAAATTAAGTGAGTTTTGCTTTAAAAAAAAAAAAAGCGCAATTATCTGCCAATGGAGTAAGAAAAATAATGTTAATTCAAACAGAAACAAGATTATTTTTCTTACCCCATTGGCAGATAATTTAGCTTGTTTTAAGCAAAAACTCAGTTAATTTTGATTTATTTCCCCAGAAAACAAGACATAATATCTTATGTACTTTTACTCATTGACGTAAACTCAATTTACTGTTGACATAAACACAGGTCTACGTCAACAGTTTCCTGACAGTCACTCTGACATTAAATAAAAACTGTAAGCACCTCATGAATTCCACATGTGTGTGTGTGTTTTAGTTGATGTCTGTAGTGTTTGCTGTCTTAAAACACAATTAATATTCAGTAATTGTCCTGCGCTGACACCAGATGAGAGCAAACGGGTCTGAATGACGACTGGAGAGACGCTTTAAACTGAATTCACTTCATAATTAATGAGTTGCACAACATCAACACTGTTGTGTCTCTGGCTATTGCTGTGAAGCTGCTTTGAAACCATAAAAGCGCTGGATTTAAACAGTGACAAACACAGTAATGGCACATGTACGATTGGCCGTCTCAGTGGACGGTGTGTATCCAGCTCTACAGAGGAGCATGCGGTCGGTGTCACCGTACTTCACCAGTGCACTCAGTGTTTTGTGTTAAACATTTCTGAAATGTTATGTTTGAATATGTAAATGAGGCATTACCTTAAATATGCACTCATTTGCATACATTCCCAGAACAGAAATATGAACATCGGATAAAGCCAGGCTTAGCATTCTTGTTTGATTTTAAAGGTTTTTACTGAAGGCTTTTTGCATTTTGGACAGAAGATGCAGTCAACACACAGAACATACACACATTTCCACCATGATTTCAGGAGTAAAATGTTGTATAAATCAGACGAATGAACAAACCTTCAGAATATAGATATGAATAAAACTGTAGAGTCCGGTGTGTGTGAAGCGTCTGAAGTGGAGATTTCTGAATCTAACTCACAGAATTTAAAGATCTAGTGTGTGTGTGTGTGTGTGAGAGAGAGAGAGTGTGAGTGAGTGTGTGTGTGTGTGTGTGTGAGAGAGAGTGAGTGAGTGAGTGTGTATGTAAGTGTGTGTAAGAGTGAGTGAGTGAGTGAGTGTGTATGTAAGTGTGTGTGAGAGTGAGTGAGTGTGTGTGAGAGTGAGTGAGTGTGTGTGTCTGTGTAAGTGTGTGTGAGAGTGAGTGAGTGAGTGTGTGTGTAAGTGTGTGTGAGAGTGAGTGAGTGTGTATGTAAGTGTGTGTGAGAGAGTGAGTGAGTGTGTGTGAGAGTGAGTGAGTGTGTATGTAAGTGTGTGTGAGAGTGAGTGAGTGAGTGAGTGAGTGAGTGAGTGTGTATGTAAGAGTGTGTGAGAGTGAGTGAGTGAGTGAGTGTGTATGTAAGTGTGTGTGAGAGTGAGTGAGTGAGTGAGTGAGTGTGTATGTAAGTGTGTGTGAGAGTGAGTGAGTGAGTGAGTGTGTATGTAAGTGTGTGTGTGAGAGTGAGTGAGTGAGTGTGTATGTAAGTGTGTGTGAGAGTGAGTGTGTATGTAAGTGTGTGTGTGTGAGAGTGAGTGAGTGAGTGTGTATGTAAGTGTGAGTGAGTGTGTATGTAAGTGTGAGTGAGTGTGTGTGAGAGTGAGTGAGTGAGTGTGAGTGTGTATGTAAGTGTGTGTGAGAGAGTGAGTGAGTGTGTGTGAGAGTGAGTGAGTGTGTATGTAAGTGTGTGTGAGAGTGAGTGAGTGTGTGTGAGAGTGAGTGAGTGTGTATGTAAGTGTGTGTGAGAGTGAGTGAGTGAGTGTGTGTGTGTGTAAGTGTGTGTGAGAGTGAGTGAGTGTGTGAGAGTGAGTGAGTGTGAGTGTGTGTGTAAGTGTGTGTGAGAGTGTGTGTGTGAGTGTGTATGTAAGTGTGTGTGAGAGAGTGAGTGAGTGTGTGTGAGAGTGAGTGAGTGTGTGTGTATGTAAGTGTGTGTGAGAGTGAGTGAGTGAGTGTGTATGTAAGTGTGTGAGAGTGAGTGAGTGTGTATGTAAGTGTGTGTGAGAGTGAGTGAGTGAGTGTGTATGTAAGTGTGTGTGAGAGAGTGAGTGAGAGTGAGTGAGTGTGTATGTAAGTGTGTGTGAGAGTGAGTGAGTGAGTGAGTGAGTGTGTATGTAAGTGTGTGTGAGAGTGAGTGAGTGAGTGTGTATGTAAGTGTGTGTGAGAGTGAGTGAGTGAGTGTGTATGTAAGTGTGTGTGAGAGTGAGTGAGTGAGTGTGTATGTAAGTGTGTGTGAGAGTGAGTGAGTGTAAGTGTGTGTGAGAGTGAGTGAGTGAGTGAGTGAGTGAGTGTGTATGTAAGTGTGTGTGAGAGTGAGTGAGTGAGTGTGTATGTAAGTGTGTGTGAGAGTGAGTGAGTGAGTGTGTATGTAAGTGTGTGTGAGAGTGAGTGAGTGAGTGTGTATGTAAGTGTGTGTGAGAGAGTGAGTGAGTGTGTGTGAGAGTGAGTGAGTGTGTATGTAAGTGTGTGTGAGAGTGAGTGAGTGAGTGTGTATGTAAGTGTGTGTGAGAGTGAGTGAGTGAGTGTGTATGTAAGTGTGTGTGAGAGTGAGTGAGTGAGTGTGTATGTAAGTGTGTGTGAGAGTGAGTGAGTGAGTGTGTGTGTAAGTGTGTGTGAGAGTGAGTGAGTGTGTATGTAAGTGTGTGTGAGAGTGAGTGAGTGAGTGAGTGTGTATGTAAGTGTGTGTGAGAGTGAGTGTGTATGTAAGTGTGTGTGTGTGTGAGAGTGAGTGAGTGAGTGTGTATGTAAGTGTGAGTGAGTGTGTGTGTGAGAGTGAGTGAGTGAGTGTGTATGTAAGTGTGAGTGAGTGTGTATGAGAGTGTGTGTGTGTGTTCAATAAAATAAACACTTGGGATGTTTTCTTTCCACTAGTCGCATGTTATGGAAGTAAAACTGAGCAGCGCATGAGGAAACACTGAGTCTGCCTGTAGTGTGTGTGACCGGTCTGTAATGATAATGAAGTGTGTGTCCGGGACTGACGCCCGTGTGTGTGTGTGTGTGTGTTTCTGCTTGCAGCTGGTGTTCGAGATGGTGGCGTCTGGTGAACGAGGTCTGCTGGCCGTCAGAGGAATCTCCCGTCAGGGTCATCAGTGCAGTAAGTGTGTGTGATCGACACTCGATACCCACAATCCTCTGCTCTGTAGTTCATCGCTCACCAAAACACACTACAGCCAATCACACGCAGCGCAGACGACACGCTAGGCGCTCATGTGTAGTTCGCTTCTTTCTTTCTTTATCCCTCTTTATCCCTGAGGCTGTGCAGGTTAGGTCATCGATATTTCATTCCAGCTTTATTTCAATTAACCAAAAAACATTGTTTTAGTTTTATATAACAGAAACATCACTAAAATAAACCCAAATTGAACTGGTTCCTTAAAACGTTTTTTCATTAGTAGCGGTTTTCATAAAGCGGAGCCGATCAGGAGCTGAATAACAGCCGCGCGATTTTGAACAAGATCAAGTTGAGTGAATGATTCAATGACTCACTCATAAAGACTCCACTTGTTTCATTGCTGGATGAGTCAGTGTTTTTTTACGGATCTCTTGAATAAATGATTCAAAGATAAATACATTTTTTAACAGTCACTTGTCGCCACCTACTGGTGTAACGGTGTAATCCATATAGTCATTATGTGAAGCGCCAAGTTATTTTCAAATGGTAATTTACTCTTTTTTTAATCGAATGTGTTTTTAACTCGCTGTTCTCACTTTTGTAAGTCGCAGTTTTCATAAACCGGAGCCGATGATGACGGAGATGGAGTCGTGAAGCGTCACGTTTAATAACCGTCGGGAATGCCTCGTGTAATGATTCCTCAGCTGATGAACGATGTTTGACCTTCACTCTTCCCTCCATTCCTCCTCCCTCGTTCTCTAGCTCCGGCTCACACAGGAATCACATTACTTCTGCTGAGAGCATCACATGCTCATGAATCTTCTAGCATCAGCTCACCTTGGTTTCTTGCGCTGTGTTTCTCCGTTCTGAAGCTCATCTGGTGTGTTCTGTAGCCTCTCCGTCTGGAGCCTCTCCGTCTGTAGCCTCTCCGTCTGTAGCCTCTCCGTCTGGAGCCTCTCCGTCTGGAGCCTCTCCGTCTGGAGCTTCTCCGTCTGTAGCCTCTCCGTCTGTAGCTCTCCGTCTGTAGCCTCTCCGTCTGGAGCTCTCCGTCTGTAGCCTCTCCGTCTGTAGCCTCTCCGTCTGTACCCTCTCCGTCTGTAGCCTCTCCGTCTGTACCCTCTCCGTCTGTAGCCTCTCCGTCTGGAGCTCTCCGTCTGTAGCCTCTCCGTCTGTAGCCTCTCCGTCTGGAGCCTCTCCGTCTGTAGCCTCTCCGTCTGTAGCCTCTCCGTCTGGAGCCTCTCCGTCTGTAGCTCTCCGTCTGTAGCCTCTCCGTCTGGAGCCTCTCCGTCTGGAGCCTCTCCGTCTGTAGCCTCTCCGTCTGTAGCCTCTCCGTCTGTAGCCTCTCCGTCTGTAGCCTCTCCGTCTGAAGCTCTCCGTCTGGAGCCTCTCCGTCTAGAGCCTCTCCGTCTGGAGCTCTCCGTCTGGAGCCTCTCCGTCTGGAGCCTCTCCGTCTGTAGCCTCTCCGTCTGTAGCCTCTCCGTCTGTAGCCTCTCCGTCTGGAGCCTCTCCGTCTGTAGCCTCTCCGTCTGTAGCCTCTCCGTCTGGAGCCTCTCCGTCTGTAGCCTCTCCGTCTGTAGCCTCTCCGTCTGTAGCCTCTCCGTCTGTAGCCTCTCCGTCTGTAGCCTCTCCGTCTGGAGCCTCTCCGTCTGTAGCTCTCCGTCTGTAGCCTCTCCGTCTGGAGCCTCTCCGTCTGGAGCCTCTCCGTCTGTAGCCTCTCCGTCTGTAGCCTCTCCGTCTGTAGCCTCTCCGTCTAGAGCCTCTCCGTCTGGAGCTCTCCGTCTGGAGCCTCTCCGTCTGTAGCCTCTCCGTCTGTAGCCTCTCCGTCTGTAGCCTCTCCGTCTGTAGCCTCTCCGTCTGTAGCCTCTCCGTCTGGAGCCTCTCCGTCTGTAGCCTCTCCGTCTGGAGCCTCTCCGTCTGTAGCCTCTCCGTCTGTAGCCTCTCCGTCTGGAGGCTCTCCGTCTGGAGCCTCTCCGTCTGTAGCCTCCGTCTGGAGCCTCTCCGTCTGTAGCCTCTCCGTCTGTAGCCTCCGTCTGGAGCCTCTCCGTCTGTAGCCTCTCCGTCTGTAGCCTCTCCGTCTGGAGCCTCTCCGTCTGTAGCCTCTCCATCTGTAGCCTCCGTCTGGAGCCTCTCCGTCTGTAGCCTCTCCGTCTGTAGCTTTTCCGTCTGGAGCTCTCCGTCTGTAGCCTCTCCGTCTGGAGCCTCTCCGTCTGTAGCCTCTCCGTCTGTAGCCTCTCCGTCTGTAGCCTCTCCGTCTGGAGCCTCTCCGTCTGTAGCCTCTCCGTCTGGAGCCTCTCCGTCTGTAGCTCTTCGCTCTCCGCTGCCCTTGAACCGCAGAATGATCCCGTCATATCCTGATGGGAATGTGTGCCGATGCATTATATGATTGATTGACAGGCAGCCAGGTGAAAGGCGTCCGCACATGATTCAATGAGTCATTTGAGTTGATTCACCATTAGAAGACTCACTAATGTCTCTCTCTCTCTCTCTGTGTGTGTTTGTGTGTGTGTGTGTGTGTGTGTGTCAGTGAACACGCCTCACTTCCTGCACATTAAAGGTGTGGAGGTCAACGCCAGACAGACGGCCACGTTCCAGTGCACGATTAACGGGCAGCCCAAAGATCACGCCAACTACATGCTCTGGTTACAGGTGACGACTCTCACACACTCGTTTAACACACAACGACTCTCACACACTCGCTTAACACAACGACGACTCTCACACACTCGTTTAACACACAACGACTCTCACACACTCGCTTAACACAACGACGACTCTCACACACTCGCTTAACACAACGACGACTCTCACACACTCGTTTAACACACAACGACTCTCACACACTCGCTTAACACAACGACGACTCTCACACACTCGCTTAACACAACGACGACTGTGTGTTGATGTGTGTCGATGTTTGTCGATGTGTGTTGTTGTGTGTCGATGTGTGTTGTTGTGTGTCGATGTGTGTCGTTGTGTGTCGATGTGTGTTGATGTGTGTCGATGTGTGTTGATGTGTGTTGTTGTGTGTTGTTGTGTGTTGTTGTGTGTCGATGTGTGTCGATGTTGTGTGTCGATGTGTGTCGATGTGTGTCGATGTGTGTCGATGTGTGTCGATGTGTGTCGATGTGTATTGTTGTGTGTTGATGTGTGTTGTTGTGTGTCGATGTGTGTTGTTGTATGTTGTTGTGTGTCGATGTGTGTTGATGTGTGTTGTTGCTCCTCAGGGCATCGGGGGCCGCGAGGCTCCTATGTTGTGTGTTGATGTGTGTTGTTGTGTGTTGATGTGTGTTGTTGTGTGTTGATGTGTGTTGTTGTGTGTTGATGTGTGTTGTTGTGTGTTGTTGTGTGCTGATGTGTGTTGTTGCTCCTCAGGGCATCGGGGGCCGCGAGGCTCCTATGTTGTGTGTTGTTGTGTGTCGATGTGTGTTGATGTGTGTTGTTGTATGTTGTTGTGTGTTGTTGTGTGCTGATGTGTGTTGTTGTGTGTTGATGTGTCGATGTGTGTTGTTGTGTGTTGATGTGTGTTGTTGTGTGTTGTTGTGTGTTGATGTGTGTTGTTGTGTGATGATGTGTCGATGTGTGTTGTTGTGTGTTGATGTGTGTTGTTGTGTGTTGTTGTGTGTTGATGTGTGTTGTTGTATGTTGTTGTGTGTTGTTGTGTGCTGATGTGTGTTGTTGTGTGTTGATGTGTCGATGTGTGTTGTTGTGTGTTGATGTGTGTTGTTGTGTGTTGTTGTGTGTTGATGTGTGTTGTTGTATGTTGTTGTGTGTTGTTGTGTGCTGATGTGTGTTGTTGCTCCTCAGGGCATCGGGGGCTGCGAGGCTCCTATGTTGTGTGTTGTTGTGTGTTGATGTGTGTTGTTGTGTGTTGATGTGTGTTGATGTGTGTTGATGTGTGTTGATGTGTGTTGTTGCTCCTCAGGGCATCGGGGGCCGCGAGGCTCCTATGTTGTGTGTTGTTGTGTGTTGATGTGTGTTGTTGTGTGTTGATGTGTGTTGTTGCTCCTCAGGGCATCGGGGGCCGCGAGGCTCCTATGTTGTGTGTTGTTGTGTGTTGATGTGTGTTGTTGCTCCTCAGGGCATCGGGGGCTGCGAGGCTCCTATGTTGTGTGTTGTTGTGTGTTGATGTGTGTTGTTGTGTGTTGATGTGTGTTGTTGCTCCTCAGGGCATCGGGGGCCGCGAGGCTCCTATGTTGTGTGTTGTTGTGTGTCGATGTGTGTTGATGTGTGTTGATGTGTCGATGTGTGTTGATGTGTGTTGTTGTGTGTTGTTGTGTGTTGATGTGTGTTGTTGTATGTTGTTGTGTGTTGTTGTGTGCTGATGTGTGTTGTTGCTCCTCAGGGCATCGGGGGCCGCGAGGCTCCTATGTTGTGTGTTGTTGTGTGTTGATGTGTGTTGTTGTGTGTTGTTATGTGTTGATGTGTGTTGATGTGTGTTGATGTGTGTTGATGTGTGCTGATGTGTGTTGATGTGTGTTGTTGCTCCTCAGGGCATCGGGGGCCGCGAGGCTCCTATGTTGTGTGTTGTTGTGTGTTGATGTGTGTTGTTGTGTGTTGTTATGTGTTGATGTGTGTTGATGTGTGTTGATGTGTGTTGATGTGTGTTGATGTGTGTTGATGTGTCGATGTGTGTTGATGTGTGTTGTTGCTCCTCAGGGCATCGGGGGCCGCGAGGCTCCTATGAAGGACACGAGGCCCGTGAACCCCAGGCGCTACACCGGCACCTTCGACATCCTCAACACCACGAAGAGCGACTCGGGCCGATACCGGTGCATCGTCCACTCCGAGCGCGGTGTGGGAGTGTCCAGCTACGGGGCGCTGGTGGTCAAACGTGAGTGTGTGTGTGTGTGTGAGTGTGTGTGTGTGTGTGTGGGAGTGTCCAGCTATGGGGCGCTGGTGGTCAAACGTGAGTGTGTGTGTGTGTGCAGGTCTAGCGCTGCTCTGTCGTCACACACACACACACACACACACACACACACTGGTGTCTGTGAGGTCCTGCAGTGTCCAGGGCAGTGCGTGTGTGTAGGCGCTGCTCTGTCGTCACACACACTGGTATCTGTGAGGTCCAGGGCAGATGTGCAGCGGCTGATGTGACGCGACAGGACCTCCTCGTCTCTGACTCTCTCACTACAGGCTCTTCTGAAGGTCGAGAGAGACACGACTTCCCCTCGGATCTGTCCTTCCCTCTCGTTCTCTTCCGCTGTCCGTCACACACACACACACGAGCATCGAGATCTCACGCTCACACACACACGAGCATCGAGATCACACACACACACACACACACACACTCACACACACATCCAGGAGAAAACCGTCACATAAACGTTCACATGAACTCTTATCAGACTCGACACGGTCAGAACGTTTGATCAATATTATGCGTACATATTTTTATTAATACATGTGTATATACAGTATATATATATTTTTTTTTAGTTGGTACATTTATGTAATTTATTTATTTAATTTATTTAGGTTTGGCAGAAGTTCATTCTGATCACCTGCAGCGGACTGGCAGTGTGTGTGTGTGTGTGTGTGTGTATGTGTGTGTGTGTGTGTGTGTGTGTGAAAACAGAAAGCAAGCGTGCTGTAAATGATTTATGACTCTCATTGTGTTGTCAGGGGAGCGGGTCAGTCTTGTTAACCCGCGGCGTCTCTCTCCTGGAGGAACCAGAGCGTTGTGACACACACACACACACATACACACACACACACACACACACACACACACACACACACCCTTTACAACAGAACAGGGTGGTATTTAATCTAAAGGGGCAAAATGTAAAGTAATACGATTTCTGAGCCAC
>JARPMJ010007821.1:12500-17500 GCA_033366665.1 Phoxinus dragarum | reverse complement strand
TCACAGTAATTAAACAGGTGCAATGACTCTTATTTCAATGGCTGTTGTGATTGTAGAAGCACGCAGGTCGCGGCGTGACGCTCCCACGCCAAGCTAATCGCTTTTCCATTAGCCTGCGCTCTAACTGCCCATTAGCGCATCACAGGACTCATCAGCCAATCAGCTGAGAGATGCTCGGGGCGATGAAGAGTGGAACTGCAAAATTGCATTTACATAAATTATCATTTCATTAAATCACTTGTCCGGTCATTAGCATGTACTGAACAGAGCTGGAGATCAGTGTGAGTTTGTGCTATGTTTGTTTTGGTCACATGTATGAATGTTTGCACACTACCACATCGGTAAGATTAATGTTTTTAAATAATATGCAGCCTAGGTGAGCAGAAGAGACTTCTTTTAAAACACTATCTTCCAGATCCAGCTCTTTTGTCTGACAGAGTACCGTAGTGTCACCATGGTGGTGTGTGTGGACTGTGGTATGGAGTGTTGCGTCTCTGCTTTGACTGCGAGTGAACAGGAATGTTCCGGATCTTCAGATGTTGGCGAGTGTAAATCTGTTGAAAGGGAAGCGGCTCTTTGAAGAGTTGATACGGTCTCTAAACTCTGGTGACCTCAGCGAAGTAAACATAGCAGCCATTCCTGCAGCAGCGCCACCTGTTGATCACACACACACACACACACACACGCACACTCTCACACACGCACACTCACAGACTCACACACACACACACACACACACACACACGCACACTCTCACACACGCACACTCACAGACTCACACACACACACACACACACACACACACACACACACACACACACACACACACACACACTGCCCCGATCCCTTGTTCAGTTTCTTCTCTTTTCACGTCTGATTTTCTCGCTCTGTTCTTCTGAAATTCTCTCTCTCTTCTGAGTGGCCTCAGCTTTTCAATTAAGCATCATTTATTTATTTATACAAATTTAAATTATATATACATTCTCAATATATTATGAATAGACCTTTGATATATATTTTCTGTATATTAAATTTCTATCCATCCGTCCGTCTATCTATTGATATACAGTAGAATATGATTTCTCAGGATGTCTTTGAGAAGCTGAAGAAAGTGAGCCGGTTTCCTGCAGTTGTGTGTGTGTGTGTGTGTGTGTGTGTGAGTGTGTGAGTGATACAGAAGTGAAAGTCACAGTCGGTGTGTGTTTGAGTGTTTGAAGGACGAGCGTCGTAAGCGTTCTCTCCTCCTCTGAGCTTCGCTTCTCCCTACAGGAAAATTACACGCGCTGATCCCGCTGGAAATGAAAAACTAAATCTCTCCCTGCCCGACTGTACGGAGGTAAAACACACACACTCTTGAAAGTCACCTTGAGATCGACAGAAGAAAAGCGATCCCGGCGGAGGAACGACGAGCTACACTTATCAGAAAACAAGCGCTTGAACTGCCATAAATTATACTGCAGAGAGACTATAGTGTGTGTGTGTGTGTGCGTGTGTGTGAGTGTGTGTGTGTGTGTGAGTGAGTGAGTGAGTGAGCGAGCGATTCAGTGAGTGAGTGAGTGAGTGAGTGAGTGAGTGAGTGATTGATTGAGTCAGTGAGTGAGTGAATGTGTGTGAGTGAGTGAGCGATTCAGTGAGTCAGTGAGTGAGTGAGTGAGTGAGTGAGTGAGTGAGTGAGTGATTGATTGAGTCAGTGAGTGAGTGAGTGAGTGAGTGAGTGTGTGAGTGAGTGATTGATTGAGTCAGTGAGTGAGTGAATGTGTGTGAGTGAGTGAGCGATTCAGTGAGTGAGTGAGTGAGTGAGTGAGTGAGTGAGTGAGTGAGCGATTCAGTGAGTCAGTGAGTGAGTGAGTGAGTGAGTGAGTGTGTGAGTGAGTGAGCGATTCAGTGAGTCAGTGAGTGAGTGAGTGAGTGAGTGAGTGAGTGAGTGAGTGATTGATTGAGTCAGTGAGTGAGTGAATGTGTGTGAGTGAGTGAGCGATTCAGTGAGTCAGTGAGTGAGTGAGTGAGTGAGTGAGTGAGTGAGTGAGTGAGTGAGCGATTCAGTGAGTCAGTGAGTGAGTGAGTGAGTGAGTGAGTGAGTGTGTGAGTGAGTGAGCGATTCAGTGAGTCAGTGAGTGAGTGAGTGAGTGAGTGAGTGAGTGAGTGAGTGAGTGAGTGAGCGATTCAGTGAGTCAGTGAGTGAGTGAGTGAGCGATTCAGTGAGTCAGTGAGTGAGTGAGTGAGCGATTCAGTGAGTGAGTGAGTGAGTGAGTGAGTGAGTGAGTGAGTGAGTGAGTGAGTGAGTGAGTGATTGATTGAGTCAGTGAGTGAGTGAGTGAGTGAGCGAGCGATTCAGTGAGTGAGTTAGTGAGTGAGTGAGTGATTGATTGAGTCAGTGAGTGAGTGAGTGAGCGATTCAGTGAGTGAGTGAGTGAGCGATTCAGTGAGCGATTCAGTGAGTGAGTGACAGTGTGTGTGTGATTCAGTGAGGGAGTGAGTGAGTGAGCGATTCAGAGAGTGAGTGAGTGAGCGATTCAGTGAGTGTGTGTGTGTGTGTGATTTAGTGAGTGAGTGAGTGACAGTGTGATTCAGTGAGGGAGTGAGTGAGTGAGTGATTCAGTGAGTGAGTGAGTGAGTGTGTGTGTGTGTGTGTGTGTGATTCAGTGAGTGAGTGAGTGTGTGTTTGTGTGATTCAGTGAGTGAGTGAGTGAGTGTGTGTGTGTGTGTGTGTGTGTGTGATTCAGTGAGTGAGTGAGTGATTGAGTGAGTAAGTGAGTAAGAGTGTGTGTGTGTGTGTGTCTGTGTGTAAGAGAGAGAGAGAGAGAGTGTGTTCAGGGTTCAGATGCTCAGAGACGAAGGGTATTAGAGACGAGGAAGAGCTCGGTTCAGTCTACAGGCCTGTCACACATTTGTCATTTCGTGGCGATGGCATCCGGCGCTGGGGGATCGCATGAGTTTGTCAATCGCGCGTCGTGTTAACATGCTCTGCTAGCCAAGTGTTTCTGACACACACACCTGAGAGAGAGAGAGAGAGAGATGACAGAAGATCTGACACACACACTCTCTCTCTCTCTCTCTCTAATATTAATGTGTATGTAGTAGTTTAACATCTGCTGGATCATCTGACTGGTGCAAACGTGACGTTTCTCATGCCTGACTTTATGACTTATGTATTTGAATAGCATATTATATTATATTATCTTTCTATGGAAGCTTGTTTCCGCCACAGAATACAAAAATATAAAAGGTAAGTTTTTTTTAAATGTTTTATTCTGTGGCGGAAACCTTTCCATTCATTTGCATCACACAGATTTAACACAAACTAACTAATAAACTTAATCTGATGCATATTTATCAGTCATTCATAAATTAAACCGGTCAGATTTCTGTAATGTGTTTAGACAGCTTTATATTTAACTAACTGAATATTGCTTGTTCCACAGCTAGTCATATTTTAACCTTTTGAACTTAATACATTTTCGGACAGATTTATGATGATTTTAATAAATGCAATATTGAAAACCTGATAATTTTAATAAAATCAAATAGATGCAAATAGGTAATAATAAACTATGCTATAGTGTTCTGAGTGCAGAAATCTGTTTCTGAAATATGCATAACAAGAAAAATCTCAAAAAACTAAAAGTGTTATAAAGTTCAGGTCAGGAACTCGGTTTGCATACACACCTCGTGTCTCTCCATAGAGAGGTCGGGAATGTTGACGTGAGCGAGTCTCATAAGACTTTGTGTTTTCTTATTTTCCGTAATTCGCGTGTGTGAGGTGTCATCTCTGTGCCGGGAATGTGAAGGAGAAGCCCAGATGGCAGACGTGTGTAAAGAAGCTCAGCGTTTCCGTGATAGAGTAGAAATGCATTTTTCTATTTCTTTCCCAGTTGTTTTTTTCTCCCAGAAGGCCTCAGTTTTAGTCCTGAAACATCATTTCTATGGTAATTCCCTCTCTCTCTGTCTAATCTCATTGGCCTATTGAACAGGCGATGCAATTTCCTGTTCCTTGTGTGTGTGTGTGTGTGTGTGTGTGTGTGTGTGTGTGTCCCATGTGTGCGGCTGTGCGTCTGAGACACAATACGGACAAATGAAGTCTGACAAACTCATCTCCTGCACTTGTGACTTGAGCGTTCTGCCATTATTTATCCTGACAAAAAGCCCCAGATACGGATAAAGAGACGGAGTCAAAATGAGACGAAACTCTTAAACAGATTGTTTGTGTTTTTGCACACACACACACACAGTCGCGCGACGTTCCCATCCGCGGGCGTTCAGTCGCTGCGCACACACACACACACACACACACGCACGCACGCACGCACACACACACACACACACACTCCGTCATGATGTCTAGTGTAAATTTTTAATTTAGCTTCTGTTTTTTATTTTCAGTTTGTCCTTTCAATTAGTCTTCAGCGTCTGCATATTTCAGCAGCTCTTTATGATCTATTTTACATGAGCACCGCGGTAAACAGAGTAAACCTGGCTTTTATCCCTAAAGTAGAGCATTACTCCAGAGTTACTCTCTTCCGATCCCGGCGGGAAGAGCCAGCGCTCCGAGCAGCTTCACACACTCACACACACACACACACACACACACACACACACACACACACACACACACACACACACACGCACACGTTCAGCTGCTGAGTTTCATACATGCAACTCCATTTCTTCAGCGGCGTCTCGATGTCGTCCAGGTCTTCAGAGAAAGTAGTTTCTGTGAGTTATTAGTCGTTATAACTAAGTAATGGTGATGAAACTCTGTGTGTGTGTGTGTGTGTGTGTGTGTGTGTGTGTGTGTCGGCTCAGAAGCTCCTGAAGTTTCCGTGTGTTCGAGTGAAACACTGAGTGATTAAACTGCAGTTCCTCCACTGGCCACTAGAGACCGAGACTTGAGTGACAGGTGGATTGCCGCTGATGTCACTACTAGCCGTTTGTCTGCTAGCGTTAGCATCACTTCACCTCAGCTAATCTGTTAGCATCACGTCACCTCAGCTAATATGTTA
>JARPMJ010007821.1:0-7500 GCA_033366665.1 Phoxinus dragarum | reverse complement strand
ACAAACGGCTCTGTTTTAAATAAATGTTTCCTACACTGATAATAATCATAAATGAGCATCAGATCATCATATTACACTGATTTCTGGAGGATCATGTGACACTGAAGACTGGAGTAATGATGCTGAAAATCATTATATTCACATAGAAAACAACAATATTTCACAGTATTAGTAGTATAGTGGTGTATTTACACTCAAATTAATATTTAATATCCATTTTTTAAAGTGCACTGCAGATTACAGGGAACTGTGTTTATTTTGCAATAATATATGTGATGTGTTGGTGTCAGTCCCCAGCCGAACGTATCCCACAATGCTCCAGTGCAGTCGTGAGTCGTGTCCGCTCTGGTCTTCAGTGATGGACTCGGCGCTCGGGTCACTGAGAGATCAGAACACTTCTCACACTGCTGGACACATCTGCTCACCTTCACCACGAGTGACTGAGAACGAGCAGCGCGTGCGTCTGATGCCAGTATGATGGAAGTACACCCGTGTACGAAACCTCAATCTGCTTGTAATGGAATCCATCATAACCTGCAGATAGAGCGAGGTGATCGTGATCTCACATTATAATTTAATCTCAGGCTTGTTAAAGATGAAATGCAATCTTTTCCCTCTGGAAGATGTAGATTAGAAAGGGATGCTGGTGAAAACACACGCTAACATTAGCACGGTGTTTCCTCCGCTCAGGGCAGGTGTGTTTGAGTCGTTGAGAGGCTTCGTTTGAGCCGGTTTTAATGATTGATGTGAGTCTGTTAAACTCTCCTCTACACGGCTTCTGATTAAACGCTGTTTCCAAAGCCTTGTTTTAATCTGCAGCCACACATGCACAGAATAAAGATGTCCCTGCCGCCACCGGTGTGATGAAGCGCTCGGCGTGTGGACAGATGTGTGTGTGGTCGGCGTGTGGACAGATGTGTGTGTGCGGTCGGCATGTGGACAGATGTGCGTGTGCGGTCGGCGTGTGGACAGATGTGTGTGTGCAGTCGGCGTGTGGACAGATGTGTGTGTGCGGTCGGCGTGTGGACAGATGTGCGTGTGCGGTCGGCGTGTGGACAGATGTGTGTGCGGTCGGCGTGTGGACAGATGTGTGTGTGGTCGGCGTGTGGACAGATGTGTGTGTGGTCGGCGTGTGGACAGATGTTTGTGTGTGGTCGGCGTGTGGACAGATGTGTGTGTGCGGTCGGCGTGTGGACAGATGTGTGTGTGCGGTCGGCGTGTGGACAGATGTGTGTGTGCGGTCGGCGTGTGGACAGATGTGTGTGTGCGGCCGGCGTGTGGACAGATGTGTGTGTGCAGCCGGCGTGTGGACAGATGTGTGTGTGCGGTCGCCGTGTGGACAGATGTGTGTGTGCGGTCGGCGTGTGGACAGATGTGTGTGTGGTCGGCGTGTGGACAGATGTGTGTGTGGTCGGCGTGTGGACAGATGTGTGTGTGGTCGGCGTGTGGACAGATGTGTGTGTGCGGTCGGCGTGTGGACAGATGTGTGTGTGGTCGGCGTGTGGACAGATGTGTGTGTGCGGTCGGCGTGTGGACAGATGTGTGTGTGCGGTCGGCGTGTGGACAGATGTGTGTGTGGTCGGCGTGTGGACAGATGTGTGTGTGGTCGGCGTGTGGACAGATGTGTGTGTGGTCGGCGTGTGGACAGATGTGTGTGTGCGGTCGGCGTGTGGACAGATGTGTGTGTGCGGTCGGCGTGTGGACAGATGTGTGTGTGCGGTCGGCGTGTGGACAGATGTGTGTGTGCGGTCGGCGTGTGGACAGATGTGTGTGTGGTCGGCGTGTGGACAGATGTGTGTGTGCGGTCGGCGTGTGGACAGATATGTGTGTGCGGTCGGCGTGTGGACAGATGTGTGTGTGGTCGGCGTGTGGACAGATGTGTGTGTGCGGCCGGCGTGTGGACAGATGTGTGTGTGCGGTCGGCGTGTGGACAGATGTGTGTGTGTGGTCGGCGTGTGGACAGATGTGTGTGTGCGGTCGGCGTGTGGACAGATGTGTGTGCGGTCGGCGTGTGGACAGATGTGTGTGCGGTCGGCGTGTGGACAGATGTGTGTGCGGTCGGCGTGTGGACAGATGTGTGTGTGGTCGGCGTGTGGACAGATGTGTGTGTGTGGTCGGCGTGTGGACAGATGTGTGTGTGCGGTCGGCGTGTGGACAGATGTGTGTGTGGTCGGCGTGTGGACAGATGTGTGTGTGCGGTCGGCCTGTGGACAGATGTGTGTGTGCGGTCGGCGTGTGGACAGATGTGTGTGTGCGGTCGGCGTGTGGACAGATGTGTGTGTGCGGCCGGCGTGTGGACAGATGTGTGTGTGCGGCCGGCGTGTGGACAGATGTGTGTGTGCGGTCGCCGTGTGGACAGATGTGTGTGTGTGGTCGGCGTGTGGACAGATGTGTGTGTGGTCGGCGTGTGGACAGATGTGTGTGTGGTCGGCGTGTGGACAGATGTGTGTGTGGTCGGCGTGTGGACAGATGTGTGTGTGCGGTCGGCGTGTGGACAGATGTGTGTGTGGTCGACGTGTGGACAGATGTGTGTGTGCGGTCGGCGTGTGGACAGATGTGTGTGTGCGGTCGGCGTGTGGACAGATGTGTGTGTGGTCGGCGTGTGGACAGATGTGTGTGTGGTCGGCGTGTGGACAGATGTGTGTGTGGTCGGCGTGTGGACAGATGTGTGTGTGTGGTCGGCGTGTGGACAGATGTGTGTGTGTGGTCGGCGTGTGGACAGATGTGTGTTTGCGGTCGGCGTGTGGACAGATGTGTGTGTGCGGTCGGCGTGTGGACAGATGTGTGTGTGCGGTCGGCGTGTGGACAGATGTGTGTGTGTGGTCGGCGTGTGGACAGATGTGTGTGTGGTCGGCGTGTGGACAGATGTGTGTGTGCGGTCGCCGTGTGGACAGATGTGTGTGCGGTCGGCGTGTGGACAGATGTGTGTGTGGTCGGCGTGTGGACAGATGTGTGTGTGCGGCCGGCGTGTGGACAGATGTGTGTGTGCGGTCGGCCTGTGGACAGATGTGTGTGTGGTCGGCGTGTGGACAGATGTGTGTGTGGTCGGCGTGTGGACAGATGTGTGTGTGCAGTCGGCCTGTGGACAGATATGTGTGTGTGGTCGGCGTGTGGACAGATGTGTGTGTGCAGTCGGCCTGTGGACAGATGTGTGTGTGTGGTCGGCCTGTGGACAGATGTGTGTGTGCAGTCGGCCTGTGGACAGATGTGTGTGTGTGGTCGGCGTGTGGACAGATGTGTGTGTGTGGTCGGCCTGTGGACAGATGTGTGTGTGTGGTCGGCCTGTGGACAGATGTGTGTGTGTGGTCGGCGTGTGGACAGATGTGTGTGTGTGGTCGGCGTG
Source organism: Phoxinus dragarum (assembly GCA_033366665.1). Lineage (NCBI taxonomy): Eukaryota > Metazoa > Chordata > Actinopteri > Cypriniformes > Leuciscidae > Phoxinus > Phoxinus dragarum. The sequence goes on along the minus strand of JARPMJ010007821.1, from coordinate 4,157 downwards.
TGGACAGATGTGTGTGTGTGGTCGCCGTGTGGACAGATGTGTGTGCGGTCGGCGTGTGGACAGATGTGTGTGCGGTCGGCGTGTGGACAGATGTGTGTGCGGTCGCCGTGTGGACAGATGTGTGTGTGTGGTCGGCCTGTGGACAGATGTGTGTGTGTGGTCGGCGTGTGGACAGATGTGTGTGTGCGGTCGGCGTGTGGACAGATGTGTGTGTGCGGTCGGCGTGTGGACAGATATGTGTGTTCGGTCGGCGTGTGGACAGATGTGTGTGTGCGGTCGGCGTGTGGACAGATGTGTGTGTGCGGTCGGCGTGTGGACAGATGTGTGTGTGCGGTCGGCGTGTGGACAGATGTGTGTGGTCGGCGTGTGGACAGATGTGTGTGTGGTCGGCGTGTGGACAGATGTGTGTGTGCGGCCGGCGTGTGGACAGATGTGTGTGTGGTCGGCGTGTGGACAGATGTGTGTGGTCGGCGTGTGGACAGATGTGTGTGTGCGGTCGGCGTGTGGACAGATGTGTGTGTGGTCGGCGTGTGGACAGATGTGTGTGTGCGGTCGCCGTGTGGACAGATGTGTGTGTGCGGTCGGCGTGTGGACAGATGTGTGTGTGGTCGGCGTGTGGACAGATGTGTGTGTGCGGTCGGCGTGTGGACAGATGTGTGTGTGGTCGGCGTGTGGACAGATGTGTGTGTGCGGTCGGCGTGTGGACAGATGTGTGTGTGGTCGGCGTGTGGACAGATATGTGTGTTCGGTCGGCGTGTGGACAGATGTGTGTGTGCGGTCGGCGTGTGGACAGATGTGTGTGTGCGGTCGGCGTGTGGACAGATGTGTGTGTGCGGTCGGCGTGTGGACAGATGTGTGTGGTCGGCGTGTGGACAGATGTGTGTGTGGTCGGCGTGTGGACAGATGTGTGTGTGCGGCCGGCGTGTGGACAGATGTGTGTGTGGTCGGCGTGTGGACAGATGTGTGTGGTCGGCGTGTGGACAGATGTGTGTGTGCGGTCGGCGTGTGGACAGATGTGTGTGTGGTCGGCGTGTGGACAGATGTGTGTGTGCGGTCGCCGTGTGGACAGATGTGTGTGTGCGGTCGGCGTGTGGACAGATGTGTGTGTGGTCGGCGTGTGGACAGATGTGTGTGTGTGGTCGGCGTGTGGACAGATGTGTGTGTGGTCGCCGTGTGGACAGATGTGTGTGTGGTCGGCGTGTGGACAGATGTGTGTGTGGTCGGCGTGTGGACAGATGTGTGTGCGGTCGGCGTGTGGACAGATGTGTGTGTGGTCGGCGTGTGGACAGATGTGTGTGTGCGGTCGCCGTGTGGACAGATGTGTGTGTGCGGTCGCCGTGTGGACAGATGTGTGTGTGCGGTCTGAAGTGGGAGCGCAGCGGTTAAGCTCCTCGGTTCCTCATCAGGAACATCAGATTGCCTCCGCATCGTGAACTCGAGAGCTGTGAAGCCAAATCCCACAGAAATGCTGCTCAAATTGAGCCGGGAATGGAAATTGATCCCATTACCAGCGCCGGCGTTCCTGAGGGAGTCGGAGCTTTGAGCCGGTCTGGAGGAAACGCGGCAGATCTGATTTACATCCGCTTTACAAAACACGCTTTACTCGCTTACCAGCCACACAATCTCTCAAACATGAGTGGATCATAATCATGGCAAAATCAAAAGGGAAAGAAATACAAATTATGTGATTTTTTCTCTCATAACAATTAAACACGTTTTACTTCCACATTTTTATTATTGAATGCAAAAAAAATTAATTCTCATTCAAATAAAAATACATTGTCATGAAAAGAATGTCACAATAATGTACAAACATCATATTGCTCCTTCATTTGCTTTAGCAGAATATGATTTCTTCTGAAATGCAGCGATGATGAAGTGCATCTTCCAGACCGCAGCACGGCCCTCGGCCCCTCGCTACAGTAGTGCACATCAATTACATCGCATTTATTTATTTAAAACAGTTTGATGTCATTCTGAAAGATCTTCTCTGATATCAGTTATTATTCTTGCATTCAAAAGATTTTATGCTTTCACAATGCAATCATTTCGCGAAGGCATCAGAATATCTAATACAAACATATGAACTGTTTTCAACACTGATAATAATCATAACTGTGTCTTGATCATCAGATCATCATATTATTCTGATTTCTGGAGGATCATGTGACACTGAAGACTGGAGTAATGATGATGAATAAATGACACTTTACTGTATATTAAAGAACTGCTGATTTACATTAGAGATTTTGCTGTACTTGTATCTCTTGCATTTGGAAGCTTTTAACCCTTTATTACCCACAATGCCCCTGTTTCAGATCCCATGCACGGGCCTCGCAGACTCCAGGTCGTGGACATCAAGTCCCGGCAGTTCACGATCCGCTGGGAGCCGTTCGGATACAACGTGACACGATGCTACAGCTACAACCTGACGGTGCAGTACCGCTACACGGCTAGCGCTAAAGAGGAGACGCGCGAGGAGGTGTGTTACGATACGCTGAGTGTGTCGCCGCAAACACACCATCCGAAGCCTCCCGCCGTACACCAACGTCAGCATCCGACTGCTCCTGCGCAACCGCGAGGGAGTGAAGGAGAGCGAGGAGCTGCAGGTGCTGACCGACGAGGACGGTACACACTTTACTTATTAACTCATTTATTTTACAAATTACTTTTCTTTTCTGTTTTAATTCTTCTTGATTGTGTTTTAATGCTTATATCAAATATCAGTCATCAAAAAACATGTCCATTTAATTGAAATCATGAAACTTATACAATTTAACAACCATATATATCGCATTTTAGGGCCCTAAATCGTTTATGTTCCCCCAAATTATGTGTGTTCTGGTTACATTTTTCTAGATTTAAATATTTAACTTAAATATGTATATATTCATAAAAATCATGTGTAATCAATTAAATTCATAAACCATTAACATCTTAATTATTTTTTGTATATTTGTTTTACTGTAATGTCTTTAATTTTAATGTCTAATTAAGTCTAAAAACTTAACTTAAAACTTAAAAGTTTAACAAATTATTATAAAAATTTTTTTAAATTCCGTTTTATTTTCCCCAATTTCTGTGTTTTATGTTTTCATTTTCCTGGATATTAATCTTTTTTATAGTTTGCTTAAACTTTAATCAAAAATCATGTCAATTCAAATCAGTTGAATTCATAAAAAATCAACTGAACAAATGAATACATTTTTACTGTAATAATGCCGTATGAGATGTTTTCTTCTATCAGTTTTTTTTTCTGGATTTATGATTTACTGTTAAAGTTAAAACAGAAAAAAATATATAATTATTGTTTTGAGAAGCATATTGCAATAGTAATATATATATCTGTCATAATTTCTTCAAGCTGAACCACACTTGTATTTTGCCGGTTTGCGTGAGGATCTGCGAGTTTTATAAAGAGTTGATATGATAAACATTGACATCTTTTATTAAACTTGATGGATTCCTCTGTGATTCGCTCCAGCCTCGGACACGAGTCTCGTTCACTGATTACATGTTCTTGCTCTTTAGAATCAGATCAGAATAAAGCGCTCTTCTTTCCTCTACTCTACGAAAGGCTTGTTGGTGTCAAGTGTCGTGTGAAGTGTGTGTCGTTGTGCCGCACAATAGTGTGTATTAAACGCGTGTTTGGCGAGGAGGAGATGTTGTCAAGGCTGAGGAGATGTTGAGGTCAAGCAGCCTCGGCTTTCTGAAGCTCCAGACTCCGCCTGGCCGATGAATGATCCTCCTCACGCTCGAAGGCCTTTGGAAAATAACTTCTTTATTGAATACAAGAGAATATTGATTTGAAATAAGTCAGTGTCTCTGCAGCTCCATATGTGTGTGTGTGCTCATCCAGTGTTGTGTGTGCTTCAGTTCCCGGCGCCGTCCCGCTGGAGTCCATCCAGGGAAACACGTTCGAGGAGAAGATCGGCCTGCGCTGGAGAGAGCCGCTGCAGACCTTCGGGATCATCACGCAGTACGAGGCGAGTGTTGCTCTCCACGATACACCTCCGCTGCTGAGATCTGATGAGGAGATACAGCCAGCAAACACTCTTCACTCCAGATATCCTCTCTGATGTTAGTCACTAGTGTGTGCAGGACTCTATAGTTCACTTCTGTGAGTGAGGAGAGCAGAACACAGCAAACTGGGACAT
>JARPMJ010007820.1:0-39664 GCA_033366665.1 Phoxinus dragarum | reverse complement strand
CATGGATTAGCTTGTTCAGGCGTCTTTAATTAGGGTTGGAGCCTAAACTCCTGTAGGCCAGCGGCACTCCAGTGCAATAACATGTCTGACTATGATATACTGTAGATGATCTTACCAGAGTTTCTCCAGTTTACAGTCAGGATCCTCCAGTACAACAGAGAGAAGCTTCACACCTGGATCTCGCAGGTTTTTATTATTCAGATTCAGTTCTCTCAGTTGTGAGGGGTTTGATCTCAGAACTGAAGTCAGAGCAGCACAATCTTTCTCTGTGACACCACAATCACTCAAACTGTAGAGAGATGAAAATCATACTTGGTAAACACTATGAACTGACAACAAAAAGCAATAGAAAATAAAGAAAAAAATAGACAATTTGTAGATGGAGTAAAGAAAACACTGCACTTTGTCACCAATGAATGGCATTGTCTAAAAATTACTCAGCAACCTTGAGGTCATGGTGTCACAGATTACAATGATAGAGAGAGTTAAGTGTAAATAAAAGACAAATGGGACATGGTATGGACTCTCAGTGTGCAAAAGAACAAGATTCTGAACAGACATGAAATATACAACATAAATTTAAACCAACTAACTCCACGCTTTTCTCTAAATGTAAGACTGCATTCTTGGGCTCGAATTCTTGGCCTCCCTTGCAGGGGAATAACCAATAAACATCCTACAGTATATGAATATTTTATTTTTTGTCCGTTGTTGCCAGGAAAACTACTTTATAGTACTAGATCAGTGATAAATCACTCTCTTTGTCTAGCGTATAATTAAGACAAATTATTTCAATGGCATGAATTTTACATCCATCAACTGATATCTCAACCATGATATCCTTTATATATATATATATATATAATATTGTGTTCTTTATTATGTCATATTATACATGCTTTATTATATGTATTATGATGTCATATTTATAGATTTTGACCTTTGCCTTTTTAGTCCAGTCTTTGGCTCTATCCAGTTGATGTTGTTTACCTCTATAAGAGTTGGGATTTGTTTGTCTGTTTAAAATGTAATACTTAAAATGTTAATGAAAACCTTATCTAAGTACCGTAGTCAAGTTTCATTGTCAAATTTGCAACAATCAAGAATTAACTTTTAACGTGGATCAAATCCATATCAATGGTTTAAGTGCTAATTAATTTGTAACATTAAACTTGTTTGTTTTAAATGAATCCTCAGGTTGAAGACATTGGCTGTCAGGTGCTTTAACACAAGTTTGAGTCAGCTTGTATTGTTTCCCAATCACATCTCGCCGTCATTATTCCCATCAATAAAATAGCTAAATACAAATAATAATAAAAAAATCAGAAAAACAATAAAAACAAGAATGCTCCCATATTGCACCTATTACTCAAACAATGTATGTTTTTTAGATTCATGAGCTTTTGATTTTCTTTTGTTTTTACAGTAAAGTGATTGTTTTCACTGATACTTACTGAACTTTAATCACAGGCAGCAGCTTCTGGAGAACCTTCAGTTTTTCAGCTTTACTGTTTTCTCCAACAAATGTATTAATATCAAACTCCTCCAGCTTCTTCTCTGATGTCAACAACACAAAAACTACAGCTGACCACTGAGATGAAGAGAGTCTGGCTTCACTTATTGTTCCAGATTTCAGATACTGTTGTATTTCCTCCACTAGTGACTGGTCACCCAGTTCATTCAGACAGTGGAACAGATTGATGGATTTCTCTGGAGAGTCAATGGTCCTGATCTTCTCCTTGATGTACTCAACTGTTTTCTCATTGCTGTCAGACCTTCTTCTTCTCAGTGTCATTAGTTCCTGAAGGAGAATCTGGTGAGACTCCACTGACAAACCCAGAAGGAAGCGCAGGAAAAGGTCCAGATGCCCATTTTTACTCTGTAAAGCTTCATTCACGGCTCTCTCATGGAGCTCAGAAAATGAAACATGTTTAAACATAAGTTGAAACCAGTCCTTAAATATAGACAACACATCTCGTTTGGTGACTGGGTCAAATACATTCCTGTTGTTGTTTATGAGGCAGAGGTGCACATATAAAGCTGCTAGATGTTCCTGAACACTCAGATGAACAAAGCAGAAGACTTTCGCCTGATACAAGCCTGACTCCTCTCTGAAGATCTGAGTGCACAATCCTGAGTACACTAATGCTTCTGTCACATCAATGCCACACTCTCTCAGGTCTTCCTCATAGAAGATCACATTGCCTTTCACAAGCTGCTGAAAAGCCACTTTCCCCATTTTGAGGATCATGTCTTCATCTGTCAGGTTCTTCTCATAGTCCTTCTCATGTTTGATGTTGGACTGAAGGATCAGGAAGTGTGTGTACATTTGAGTGAGAGTCTTGGGAATCTCTCCACTCTCTGCTTCACTCAACATCTTCTCCAGAACAGTGGCTGAGATCCAGCAGAAGACTGGGATGTGGCACATGATGTAGAGGCTCCTTGATGACTTCAGGTGTGAGATGATCCTGTCGGCCAGACTCTGATCACTGATTCTCTTCCTGAAGTATTCCTCCTTCTGTGGCTCATTGAAGCCTCGTACCTCTGTCACTCGATGGACACACTCAGAGGGGACGAGATCGGCTGCTGCTGGTCTAGAGGTGATCCAGATGAGAGCAGAGGGAAGCAGATTTCCCGCAATGAGGTTCGTCAGCAGTACGTCCACTGATTTCTTTTTGTTTACATCTCGTAGAGTCTCATTCTTTTGAAAATGTAAGGGAAGACGACACTCATCCAGACCATCAAAGATGAACAACACTTTATATTTGTCACTAGATATTTCCATTTCTTTTGTTTCAGGGAAAAAGTCATGAAGAAGTTCTAAAAGACTGAATGTTTTGTCCTTCATCAAATTGATCTCTCTGAAAGGAAGTGGAAATATGAGCTGGACGTCCTGATTCACTTTGCCTTCAGCCCAGTCTAGGATGAACTTCTGCACAGAGACTGTTTTTCCAATCCCAGCGACTCCCTTTGTCAGCACAGTTGTGATGGGTTTGTTTTGTCCAGGTAAAGGTTTAAAGATGTCATTGCATTTGATGGGTGTGTCCTCTGTTGCTAATCTCCTGGATTGTGTCTCAATCTGTCTCACCTCATGCTCATTACTGATCTCTCCACTGTCACCCTCTGTGATGTAGAGCTCTGTGTAGATCTCATTCAGGAGTGTTGGGTTTCCCTGCTTTGCTGTTCCCTCATTCAGACACTTAAACTTCTTCATCAGCTTTGATCTAAATGTGTTGAGGACTTCATGGCTGCAAAATTAAAATTACATGGTACATGTATTACATAAGTTAATATAGAGATATATATATAGAGTAAAATGTCTTATTTGTTCTCTGTATCGTGACCAAGAACATATCATAATATTTATGAAATGTGTTAATTATTAATGTTTTAATTTTGATCTCAATCAAAAATTCCATTCCACACTTTACCTGACACCAGCACACCTGCTTTCATTAAAGTCCTGTAGTTGCTTCATAGATTGGTCACTCTTCTTACAGACAGGGTTTGTTACTGCTGATCTTTGTGGTGGGATTGAACTTAAACATCATGAAGAGAATCAAGAATCAGACACTCTGATATTGCTGATATTTTTTTTACATCACCTGAATAATTCTGTCAACAGTTAATAAGTAAATGTACTTATTAATAAATAAACTGCTCAAGGGCACAACTGTAATAATACTAAAAACAAAAACTATAAAAAAAGTTTGTCAAGACAAACTTTGTGTTAGCTTGAGAAAGTTTGTTATATATTGTACATGAAAATAATACATTGTTGATTGATTGATTGATTATAATTTAACATCATGTCAGTTATCAGAGCTATTTTAATGGTGAGAATAAAAGTAGCAAAATATAAAAAGAGAAATAAACAAAAACGTTTTTTAACTAAATCGGCCTCACTATTCTTTTCATAAGAATCAACAGAATAGAGTCCTAGAGGAGTTAAAACCATCGTATTTCCTTAAAATATGCTTTAAAGATTATGGACTCTGTCATAAGAGGCATAAAGGAGGATCTTCAACTGATAACAAAACCTTGTGCCTATTTGGCAATATGTGCAGATGATATGGTCCCAGTGATTATCTGAGTACCAACAACCTGATTCATTTCATAAAGTTTGATTGTATTACATTGATATAATTTGTTGGTCATTTTCGGAGGAGTCATTTTGGAGGAGGTTATGGTGGGTTTGAGGTTATAATATATAGGAAATTATTTGAGCTCTGAATATAAGCAGCACATTACCTGGAATTTATTCAACAAAGCCCAGGTACCAACAAAAAGGACTACAGTCCATTTAAAATGCCCACAAAAGCTGGGTGTTTAAAATAATATAAGAATCTCATTCAATAAAATGCTATATCTGAGACCAAGCCAAAAAATGTAACACTTTGTGGATATGTCTCTCTTGCATCAAGTGAAGACAACAGTGTCTAGTATGAATATCATAAATGCAAAAACACCATAATATTAAAATGCCAATCACATGATTTAAAAAAAATGTTTTATACCTGAGATCAGTCTGTGTATTGTCAATCTTAAAATTTAGTGGAGGATCCATAGACCAGTCACTCCTCAAAGACACACAGCTGGGCTCTGATCTCTCCTGCTGAACTGAACTATAACAGAACAACGAAACATAAAAACAAAACTTTTTAATGAAAAGCACTTGAGGACGGTTTAGACATTGTTTTCAAGAAATTTCCTTTAAAACACACACACACACACACACACACACACACACACACACACACACACACACATAAATAGAATGTCACCGTTTTTTTCTAAAGGAGACATCTGTTTTTATTAGCCTATATAAAAGGTTATTTAATGTGTTTATTTAGTAGGCTACCTGCATCCTTTAGAACAATCTTCTTCTCTGGATGTTTGTCTGTCATCCATGATAAAGCTGAACAGTTGAAACAGTCTGATCTCCACTCACTCTGGATATAAATGACAAACAAACAATGTTATTAAACATTGTTAAACATTATAATTGATCTGACCAGATCGTGAGTTGGAAATAGATAGAGAGAGATCTTTTGAAAAATCATAATATAGCCAACACGACACACAAAAGAAACCTCGTTAATTTCCTTTCAGAGAAAATATTAATGTGGAAGTCACCAGCTGTAAACGTCTCGAGTACGCGAACAGTAACTTTGTCAAAATGTATCTACATAGCCAACCGATTCACAAACTCCTCCCTCTGTTCCATAAAATAGGCGACACATAAATGACTGTCTACCGTTCTATTTCACATCTAATAATATTTTGTATCGGAAGGAATCGTCTGTCTGACTAAAATGGCGAATCATCAGCTTATTTTACTTTCGTTATTATCTGAAACGAAAGGAGCACGTGATTAAACTGCTGAAGTCGCTATAATGTTGGCAGTGTTTAATGGTTGTTGCCCTTATTGGCAGATGACGTGAATTTAATCACCACCAGTCAGGTAAAGGTTTACAGTTAATAACTCCAGTCAGTTTTGTGTGCTGATAAACTCAAAACAAACATATTTATTACGCGGATTAATGCATTTGTAGGAGCCACAGCAGATTATTCATACCTGGTCCCACCAGTAGAGGGCGGTGTGCGCTGTGTAGTGGAAGCGGGTGTTCGAGACAGGCGTGCAGATCAGGTCACCTGTCTATCAGTCAGTAAAACATACAAACGTTCATCAGCCTATTCTTCCACATCTCACTTAAATATAATATATCTAGCACTGCTTTCTTCTTATTCAATAGGCTACTCTAAACCACCTCTACATTCCTCCTCCTCCTCTTCACATCCACTAAATAAACTTAACTAGACTCACAAGATTGACCATGAGGTTCCTTACTGGTTTAGCTCCAGTCTTCTATACACAACATTTTTGTGTATAGTTTCAAATAGGACCTACATGTTCCCCAAACTCTGTTAGCAATACATTTAAAGACCTTTTTATATTTCTTCAACAAATAAAATACTGGCACTGGTGTTTGTTCCTTGACTAAAAGCAAATTGTTCTCCCACCACATCCCAGTCATTATAATCTTATTTCTATAGGTTTCTTGAAGGAAAACATAATTCATTATCTCGAAGTATTCTTAACCTATCGTCTGTCCATGTATTTAACAAACCTATTCTCAAACACTCCATACAGTAACTCCATGATGAACTCAGAGGATAGAGACCGAAAAGAACCAATTGTGTAAAATTAAGTGTATTTTAATCATTATACTTTTTCTGTACAACTGATGCTTTATTGGTAGTATTTTCTTTTGAAATTGTCTATAGCCAAAACCATATATATATTTTTTTTTTAAGCATTGTGTGCCGTGTTTGGTTTCTTCCTGATTACTGGACAGCATCTGTATCCCACTCTTAACCCAAATTAGTTGACTTTACTAGAAAATTGCAAAGAAACCTGTTGCCTTAAACCATTTAAGTTTCTACACAAGGTGAAACTAAAGAGATCAAGCATAACACATTAAGTGGATGCAGTATCAAGTTTACATTTAGTCTTTACTTAAAATTATTAGTTAGCTTTCTTTCTTTTTTGGGAGTGTACGTTGTAATTTCTTATACTATATATATATGCATTTTGCGATTTGTTGTAATAAATGCATTCTGTCACATAAATTGGAAGGGAAGAAAATTAAACCATGTTAAAACAGGGGCGGATCTATAGGGGGTGGCCAGGGGTGGCCGTGGCCACCCTTTGCCTAAGCTTGGCCACCCCTTTGGCCACCCCTCTCACAACTGCTGTTTCTGTCTCTTTTTTTATTGTCAAGAATTACGTTTTTTAAACGCAGAACCGTCTCTTTAAGACCACAACAAAACAAAAACAAAAAACGTGAGACGCGCACTCCAACTGCACCTCAGCGCCAGCGCAAGTCAAACGAGTGCGGAAATGTGCAGGTGCCGAACGAGCTTCAGCAGAACAACAGACAGTGATATACGCATAGTAAATATAGAGTCAATGTTTCTCAACTGGTGGGTTGCAAGACCGTAAATAACAAGCGTAAATCTTTGTTTTTCTGATGCCACTTTTCTTTTGAAAGATGTGTGTGAAAGCTAGTGACACTTCTGTCAGATGCTGAGAAAAGCGGCGCGCGTTGTCCTACATCAGTTGGCTATCTTCGGTAAGATGAGATGTTGTCAGGCCAAATGTCAGTAAAACTAACTTTCCTGTCCTGTCAGCCGTTGTACTGTGCTCGCGGTGCGCAAACGCGGCGTGCTGTAGCCTTAGTTTTGACGTCAATTGACTCGTGAAATAATCAAAAAGGCGATTAAAATAATCGGCTATGCCTATGTGAGATCACAATATAAGGCACAAACTGATGTCATTTTTAAATGTAGCCTACAAATAAATGTACGCACTGTGCATTTGTACTAGCTGGCGTTCATTTGTAAAGAGGACACAAATGGATAATTTTTAAACCCATAAAATAACAAATTTAGCATTCTGGCATTTATGTGCTGTTGACTTCCGCCTTGTTCACATTCTTGCACATGGGGATTCAAAAGAGACATTTTCCTTTTTAATGTAGGTAGCCTATGATAGAACTGTTGCAATTATTTATTTTGACAACTAATATGGAAAAGTTAAACATGCAGTTTTTACTTTTTCAGTTGCAACTTTTTTTTTGACAAACTCAGAATTGGTTGAAGAGTTCAATGATTATAAAAAATTCACTGAAGGTTGATTAATCTTTGAGGTACAGTAGTTATCTGCATGTCTCATTCATGAAGATGCAACAATATAGAACAAGCAATTGGGGGTTTTGAGAACCAGAAGCAAGCTAACTGAGCAAGTTGAACTTTAGGTATAGTGTGTTCCCCTTTATTAATATGCCTGGAAGTGGTGAATAATAATAATAATAAAGATAAAAATTCACTCAGTATTCTATGATTCCTAATTCATTACTATCTCAATTACAATTAAGTATACATTAACTGTATTCAGTTGTGTAGGCACTAAAACAGTCCAATACTTATAGTCAAACTCATTTTTAAATTAAAATAATAAAAATGTCGGTGCCACCCCAGACTGGTTGCTGGCCCTTGCCTGGCCACCCCCATGAAAAAATCCTGGCTCCGCCACTGTGTTAAAACATGTTTATATTTAAAAAAATTACATTTTCATTAAATTCATTTCAATCTTCTCCAGTAGTATTTATAATTTTCTAAGTATTCAGTATTTTTTTAAGTATAAGTCGGCTGGTCACATGGTACCTGCTTCTTTTTACAGCACAGATTGGGGGTTGCCCAATCACAGTCGTTCTTATCATTGGATAGACTAGAGACGCTTATTTAATCATTATAGTGAGAAAGTTCCGAGAGTTTCCATTTTTACGACAGCGTCTAACCGATACAATTATTGGTTTTAATCGGTTATGATTTATAACGCGCATGCATTTCCAAAAAGACAAAACAGTCCCGAATATGGCGTGGAGCATTAGGGGTTTGAGCCGATGAGCGCCCTCTGGTGGAATTTAGAAGGATTGTTTGTGTGACAGTTCCGATGTTTTCCTCTAGTTACGTGATGTAAGGAAGTACAGGAAGAATAGTAAAAAAAAAAATATGCCTGTGACTGTGAGTTTAATGTAATGACAAAAAATGGTTTCACATTATTTATATTTCTATCGGCCGTCGCCATCGCTACATTTAGGGACGAACAAGAATTCTGTGAGATTGAAAGTGAGTTCGATAAGAGTCACTTTTATAGCAATGTGAAACACTGTGGAGAAATACCACTGGGATTATCACATAAACTGCTAGGTAAGATACAGATACGAGTGCCAACATGCTATTTTACACGTTGACTATGTTTAATCACTTCCTGTGTGTTTTACAGATGCTCTCCCTCTTGATGAGGTTGATGGTAATTGTATTCGTACTGTGAAGAGATGTGTGTTTTCTGAGTCTCAGCCCTCTCCTCTGAAAGAGCCCCTGACACTGGCTGCTGTGTCACAGGTCAATAAACCCATCCACTCATCAAAACTTGCGCTTCTCTGCAGTAAAACCGTGATAGTGTTGCAGTAACTGTGTTTTTATGTAATTTAAGAAACAGAAAAATACAAGTGGACCAAACACTTACAATAGAAACACTTTATCATAAATTAATTATGTCACAAACATTTCATTTATTGTATTGAGTTAATTAATTCAGTTCATTCATTTTTTTTTTGTCTTGTCAATTATACTTTTATTAATTGATTCAGTCATAAAGCATTTAATCAGCTAATGAACTCGTGGGCCACTTGGACACCTTTACAGAACCGCCAGTGGTCTGAGGATCACAGTCTGAGAAAACTGCTTTAAAACAAAACTGCACCATGGTACCACCACAGGACTTTTTTTGTAAATGTTGTTTCTGCATATATTCAGGCTCTTTTGTGTATTTCAGGATGTGTTGAGGAATATTTTGGATCTGAATGAGTCTGTGATTCAGAATGAAGAGTTTGTCCGTTGTGTCAGTGGTGGGAAACTGTTTCCTGGCTCTGTTCCACTGGCACACAGATACGGCGGCCATCAGGTAAAACTGACCGTCATTTCAAACCCGACAGCGATGGCATAAGACAACAGAGCAAACATGTCAAACATATGTTATTATTATTATAGTTTGGTTATTGGGCCGGACAGCTGGGGGATGGAAGAGCACATTTTCTGGGTGAATACACAAACAGGTGAAAAAATCATCCCGTTCCATCAGCGTTCAACAGAAATCATCAGTTGTTATTGTCATATGTGACTTTTCTGTTGTAATGCATGTCAACTTTCCCATAATGTTGTTTAAGATTAAAGAATGGAAAATGTGATCTATACTTCTTGGTTTTTCAGCAAATAGACGATTCTGTCATTTTTTTAATCTAATTTTCACTTAATGCTTAAACATGTCTGAACAATGACATCTCTCAGTTTAGAACTGTGACAAGTGTTAACCGTTAGATAGTGTATTAGAGCGTTACACAATCTCTTTTTTATCCAGAAAAGGTGAAAGATGGGAACTCCAGTTGAAAGGCTCAGGAAAGACACCATACTCAAGGTGAATATCAGTTCCTGCTGCTCAATATTTCTTACATGCTTTTTAAGTAATTCTGAGATATATTTAGCTGTAAATGATCTTACATTATGACTCGTAGTGTGTGTGTCTCCGTCTGGCAGTAGTGTAACCGTTCTGCTGTATACTGTACATGATGTTTTGTGTGCAGGTCTGGTGATGGACGGGCTGTGATTCGCTCCTCTGTGAGGGAGTTCCTGTGCAGTGAAGCCATGCACTTTCTGGGAGTTCCTACCAGCAGAGCCCTCAGGTACATATGGACATGCACAAGAAGAGTAATATATGTATTTATCACATTCAAATGTTTGGTGTTGAATATTATTTTTATTTCTACTTTTGCCATTTTTATGCCTCAGTCTGGTTGTGAGTGAGGAACCTGTTTGGAGGGATCCGTTTTATAACGGCAGTGTCATAAAAGAAAGAGGTAAAATACGATCAGATTTGGAAAAATAGAGTAACTAAGTTCTTTATCCGTCCTCAGCTTTATGTGATTGTTCTCTGTATCCATCAGGAGCGGTTGTTCTGCGTCTGGCCAAGTCCTGGTTTCGTATCGGTTCACTGGAGATATTAACCAGAACTGGAGAGTTAGATGTCCTACGGTATATGAACTTTAACTTGGGAGGGTAATATTTTTTTCTCACTCTTATTTGCTTTTTAATTTAATGTTAATTTTAATTTTCAGGACATTGTTGGATTTTGTAATTAAAGAGCATTTTAAATCTATAGCAACAAATGACCCTGACAAGTATGTGGTGAGTATCTGTCTCTCTGCTGTTTAGTTATACAGTAATACAAGATTATTTTATATTGTCTGACCAGTCTCACTATATTTGAATGGTTGTCATGTTGTGTGAAGGTGTTTTTCTCTAGAGTGGTGAATGAAACGGCATATTTGATCGCCCACTGGATGTCGGTTGGTTTTGCTCATGGTTAGTTTACTCTGCTTTACTTCAGTTATTATCACATATATTTATCATTATAGATTGAGCTTCATATGCAAAATGCACAACAACATGATCTGCATCTTCACACAGGAGTCTGCAACACGGATAACTTCAGTCTGCTTTCTATCACTTTTGATTATGGCCCATTTGGATTTATGGAATCATATGACCCAAGTATGTTTCTTTGTCTAACTTAAATTTTCATTATATTAGCAATCATCTTCATGTATGTTTAGTTTTTAAGCTTTTTGTCATATAACATCACACACACACACACACACACACACACACACACACACACACACACACACACACACACACAAACGCACACACACACACACACACACACACACACTGTACCCTACCCCTAAACCTATCCATCTTTATAAGCCATTTGGTTTATGAGGATACAGGAAGTTGTGTAAGTTGTAATGCCATTATACACCTTTGTGTCCTCATAAACAATATACGAGAACACATACACACGCCTACATATACATACATATACAATACTGCAAAGGTGCAAAGGTGAAGGGAAATTATATGAATAGTTGCTACTTTAGATCTACTATAAATTTTGTAAATGCTTACAGTTTATATACATTGGTTGAGGGGCATGATTTATTGCATAATATTTTAATCCATTACTTGTTTTATTTTACTTTATTATATTCTAAGTTAAAGTGAAACAGACGGCCATAATAATAACATATAAAAATTGTATTGTTAAAGGGCACCTATTATGGAATTTTGAAATTTACCTTTCATGTAGTGTGTAACATAGATCTAAGTGAACAAAAACATCCTGCAAAGTTTGAAATATGAAAGTGCACCGTATATAAAGTTATTGTCTTTCAAAAGTGAGAGTCGACTCTGAGTCATTTTTATGAATCGTTAGAAGACCGAAGCTTTTTCTTTGACTAGTTGACGTCAACTTGTCAAGTTATTTGAATATGATACGCCCACTTACTGCGCTCCAAGGCCAGCAGGGAAAACATCAGGGCGACGAGACGCTGTGTTCTGAAGTGCAACTCAAAAGACAACTTTTTTCATCTGCCCAAGGAGGAGCATTTGAAGACTAAGTGGCTACAATTCACTATACCACAGAAGTATAGTCCGAGCCTTGTGCTTTGTTCGCGTCATTTTGAAGACGATTGCTTTTTTAAATGCAATCAAACTTGGATTCGCGAGCTGGCTGATGAAGGAAGGTTCAGTTCGAAGTGTATTTGCATCAGCTTCCTCCTCCGTATCACAACCTGTAAGTGTTATTAATAATTTTTGCTTTTATATTTTATGTAGCATGCTTAATAATTATTTTGTTTGTTGTGTAAGCACTTTAGCTTCTAGGTCTTCAATGACAATTGTATTGAGATATGTGAAGTGTTTGTCGTTGTTTTCGGAGTTGTCTTAAAGAATAGAGTAATACCTCGTAGTAACGTAACTGCATTTTTTTTTTTGTAAAAACGTTATGTTTATGCATCGGGCTAACGCAAACAAAGACTGATTGTGCTTTTACAATATGAACTCTGGGCTATGCTCGCTAACATAAATTAAATTATTTATCTTATTTTTCGTTTTTTACTACAAACTATAAAGCAGTGGACTATAATCATTATTATAATACAATTTAATTGATAAAAGCATCATTGTACTCCGTTTTAAAAATAAGTATTATCTCTGTAAACACTGCTGGGTCATCTGACCAATCAACGCAGATTAGCGTCGCGCAAAGGAGGGGTTTGAAAAACGAGTCGTTGAACGATTCATTTGGGAGTCGGTGAGCAAATCAGGTAAAAATAAATGCATATTATACGAAAACAAAAGTGTTTTTTGTCATTGCATGCATGCAAAACTGTTGTTGGGGACTCCCTAAACAACATTAGGAACATTTTAAATGTCATAATAGGTGCCCTTTAAATGGGTCTTATTGCTACTGCATTGTTTCCTCTGTATAGATTTAGTCCCCAACACGTCTGATGACGAGGGCCGGTACAGTATAGGAGCGCAGGCTAATGTCGGCCTGTTCAATCTACAGAAACTTCTAGAAGCTCTGAAACCACTGCTGACCTCAGATCAGCTTTCACAGTAAGAGATCGTTTTATATTTCTTGTTGTTAATGGGAATAAAACGGTAATGAAAACGGTTAATGGGTGATTCGTGTCAATTCATTTACTTCAGATCTCAGCAAATATTGAGAGAGTATCCACAAATCTACCATCAAAGGTGAGCATGACATTAGATGTAGTGGCGGTTTTATGATATTCACTGATCTTTAGTAAAATATAGATGATTCAAAGAATGTCACATGTGTGACTCTCACTTGTTAGTGTGAGAAGATTATGTT
Organism: Phoxinus dragarum; assembly: GCA_033366665.1. Taxonomy (NCBI): domain Eukaryota; kingdom Metazoa; phylum Chordata; class Actinopteri; order Cypriniformes; family Leuciscidae; genus Phoxinus; species Phoxinus dragarum. The sequence goes on along the minus strand of JARPMJ010007820.1, from coordinate 26,319 downwards.
TATGTACCTGGGAAGGCAGAAGGGAGAGGCACTCCAGAGAACAGACGAACAAGGACCTCTGACCTAGATGTCAGAAGGCCATTTGGTGAAGGAGGGCTTAGTCTATGGAAAACTACTGGTAGGATGGCTCTGGCGGAAGAAGGCCTTGGAACGGAGATAAAAGCTGGTTCAGTCTGTCTGGGGGTGTGTCACTCTTCTGCACAGGGTAACAACTGTGTATTAGACTGCTCCTATTCTTGCAAGAATAAATACTTCTATTTTATAATTTGACTCTGAGTGTCCCTTACGCAGTGATGTTTGTTTGATGAATTTTTGCCACAACAATTTGGTGTCAGAAGTGGGATTCCTTGGACGATGCCTCCTGGACCTGAGATCGGACGGTGTTTGGCCACCTGGACTGAGTAAGTTCCAGCTCTACCTCGTAAACTTGAGAGAGAGAGGCCGGCCGATGTCAGAGCCCGGGAGGATCGGACACTGGAATCAAAAAGAACTCGAGGTGGCTCAGAACAACACATCTCTGGGTAATGTATAATTCAATTAAGTTTAATTGGGGGAAGAGTGAAATTGAACCATATTGGCTGAGAACTGTTTTCTGTGGTACGTAATCTGAAATTAATTGAGATCTACGTACAGATCAAGATATTTCAAACAGATAAATAATCTGGAATTAATTGAGAACTGTGACAGACCAAGACATTTCATACAGATAGGTACCTGAAAATTAATTGTTCCACCACGGAGCGAATTATTTTTGGGTGCTGAAGCTAATTAGGGGGAACCAGGAGAATCGTAACAGATTTTTGGTGAACCATAATTAAGAGGGCACTAATAGTGCAACCCGTCCGATTTGGGTTAAAAGAAAAATCGGATTTGTCAAGGGACGCCTGGCAAATAAAGAGAACGCGCGTAAAAGAGAAATCCACAGAAAACAGATAAGTGGCCAATATGGGGAAGTCTCAAAAGCAAGCTTGCGAAATTTGGTACACCGGTGTTTTGTTAAATGAGATAAAAATTAAGGGCAGAAATGTATGATATTGAGCGCCACAAGATTAAAGATGGTGCGGGAATCAGTTGAACAGGGCAGTGAGAAACAGAAAGGTTGTTGTGTCTGCGTTCAACGTGTGTAAAAGTGTGAAAAGACAATGAGGTGTTGGCTTGAAGCAGATAAAAGAGTCGATGTTGTATTTCCATATAGTAAGATTGAATATAACTGATAAAAGGGTTTTTATTTTTTCATCCATTAGATGGATGCATGACATTAGATGTCAGAAGATTTTGTTTGTAACAAAAGTTGAAGTAGCAAGCAGCAATAAGGCTGTCTTTGTGAAGGATTGAGATTTGAGTAATATGATATTTTGGTTTCTGTAAAAACAGTAGAGATAAGTGGGACAGAGACAGTAATAATAATAGTTGTTGTATCGGCAGACTAACCATTTTGAGAAGAAAACAACTGTAGAAAATGTATGTTATGAAAATAACATTTCTGATAAAATTTATGGAACTATATATGAACGGCTGTTAAGTCAGATTAAGAAATGGTATGAAAAGTGAGGTTCAGATTAAAAATAATAATGATAAGGTATTGAGTATGATTAACAGGGATTAACATGATATAAAGATAATGAATGTTTCATTAAGCAAAATGGGGAACAATTCTATATTTTAGTGGTAAAATAAAGAGTGAAATTATGTTTATTTTTAGTTTGACAACCATTATCTTTTGAACCTAAAGACTCCAGCTGGGAGTACAGCAACAGCGCGTGCTTATTCAGCCCGGCTTCCGGATGTTAAATGTGTACTTGCTATTGTAATCAGTGTTGTTGATAATAATACCAAATTAGAGAAATGTAAAGACATATTTTGGAATTCAAAAAGGTAAAATGTCGGATATTTTGTTGATATTAAGTCATTGAGGGAAAAAAAGACATTGTCTGTTTTATAAAGGAAATTATGGGTCGGGGATAATTTTCCCTGGACAAGTGTTAAAGTTAAACAGAAACTTTGTTTAAAACAATTTATGCATTTCCGTGCAGAAAATTAATGTTCTGCCAATAATAATGATAAAAATAATGATTTGGCTAGTGTGATAGAATCCGCCACTGGTGGACTGTCAAAGAATAGAGAGAACTGCTTATCAGCTCTGTTTACAAACTGATTGGAACAAACTGCTTCAAGTGTGCAGTAAGCTGGAGCTGTTAGAAGGGGACAGAGAGATCGAACTATAGGCAAGGGGACAGAGAATGTTTTAATTGTGGTCAGTGGGGTCATTTAGCAGCAACTGTAAATGCCCACTCAGAAAGGTGTAAAAGAAAGTTGATGGAATGTGAAAGTGACGTGTATTAATGTGGGTTTGAAAGTAGAACAGGATTTGAAGACGATATTAAAGTTTTCGTCTGAGAAAGAACTAAGAATGTGAATACAGGGCTAAGGAAAGTGAAAAGTGCAAGTAAATGAAAGAGAAAAGAAAGTTGATAGATGGAAGTCGTAAGTAAATGAAAGAGAAAAGAAAGTTGATAGATGGAAGTCGTAAGTAGATTGAAAGAGAAAAGAAAGTTGAAAGATTTAAGTCGTAAGGAAATCCTTTTAAAAGGAAAATAACTAAAGTACCAGAAAATGTAAAATTACAGATAGGGAAAATATTTGTAAAGGTAACTAAAAAGATGATTGTCTTTTAATGAAACGCTTAAAATTTTTTGTTGCAGATTGTAATTGAGAATCTGACAACTAAAATTGAGATGTTATAATGAAACGTTATTGAGAACTAGAATATCTATTTGTATTTAAGATCAAATAAGTAGAAGTAGCACTGGGTTGCTAAATGTAAAAACAATTTTGTAGAAATGGATCTGATTAAACAAACAGCTTGGAAATTGACCATGAAGGAAGAAGCTGATGTTTTGGTTTCAAAAGATAAGATTGGGACTTGACTGAAACTGTATGACAGTCTCAATATGAATGGAATTTGTAATGTTTAAATTCCCTGTACGAGTAAAAGACTATAAAATTATTTTATATTGAAAACGTATGTAATTGCTGGCAAAGATGTCTTAAACTGGGCTGGGAATTAAAAGATAAAGTAGCTAAAGTAGAGAATGTTTAGTATGAGAAACAGTGTGCCAGTCTTGAAGGTCTCAGAGTCTCTCTCTCATTCAATGTCAGAAGGCTGTTATCTTGGCCTGTCGTGACAATAAGCTATTTATAGTGTTTCAGCTGAAAATGATAGCATAATGAGATGTTAAAAGAAATCATATTAAAGGAAATCATTGCCATTCAGAGGGCAATTAGTACTTAAATATTTTAGATTGTAAAACTGAATGACTTTAAAGGAGTCTTTAAAATAATAATGTAGACCTGAATGACAGAAGTGACATTTTTGTACTTTGTTATTTTAGGACCAGTAACGTATTTGTCTGATCTTAGCCTTCACCATGACACAGGACCTATGACCATGCTATAGATGTACACTGAATAGATGGATGTGAATAAAGTTCACTGTGATTTTGTTGATTCAGACAGGTCTAACAGATTTGAGTGATTAAATACTGTTGTTATTAACCTGTCTCCCTTAACATTTATTAGGCATGCAGTCCAGATAGAGGTGACTCTTAAATGTGCCTTTCCTAAGCTCCAGAAAACAGCTGAGTTCTGTTGAAGAAACTGATTGTGTGATGGGAGTGAGCGGGTCATCAGTGGGTACGAGTGGCCTACCCAACGACGGGGCAGATCCTTCTGGCCAGGGGACTATACCTAAGGCAGGGAGGTCACGCAATAACACTGGACACCTCCGGATGGAGGTGTTATATGTGAGAAGGTATGAGAGTTGAGCGCTGATTACCAGAGGCCACTGGGGTCAGCATAGCATTGGGAGGTCAGATACTGTGTGAGGAATCGCGACGGTCTGACCCGAGAGAATGTAAGTTCCTCTATACCACTCACCAGAGAAAACCCCACAATTCACTGTATGGCTTGTTTTCAATTGTGACAAGTCTGATGGAAATTATAGATAAAGAGCTAATGTGAAATGTGCTTTCAAGAGCAGCTGAGACCATGAGTTGATTGTCTTTATTTGTTGGGGAGACATTAATATTAATATTAATTTATATCAGGAACATGATGTTGTTGCCTTATGGGCAAGGACAATTATAGAAGTGTTGATTTTGAACTAATATGTCTATAAGATGGTTTTAACTCCTGAAAATCATGAGACATGGTGGGTGGCTAAAGATTAAGACAGTTTTTAGTAGAGTTTGGATAACAAAGGTTAGGAATTGAGAATTTATACAAGTATTCAAATTAAAGACAATCTTAGGAATGCTCATAGCATAATGTATTTTAGATTATTGTAATGGTTCTAATTTGAGTTAAACATTTGTATATTAACATTTGTGAACTATTAAGGGTTCTAGACTATGATTAATTAAGTTTCAGTCTTAGGAGGCTGTTTGAAAAGATTATTTGTGTAAGAGAGACTGCTGAGTGGAGGAAGGGATTTGGTACTCTGTCTGTCTTTCTGTTATCAGGCCTGGTAAGGCAAGCTTAAACAAAATAATGATAATAAACCAAAACAACCCAGCTGACTTTTCTAAAGACAAAATAATGAACATTTGAAACGGTTTGAAAGGCCATGTAAAATTATATAAAAGCTACAGAAAAATGTGAAGTTTAAATCTTATTTAAACCTTAAATATTATACTTTTAGAGTTAATATAAAAAAATAAAAAAGCGAACATTGTAAATGAGCAGTTAACATGCTGTATGTGTGTCTAGCATGAGTGTGTGTGATGGTGACAGCACTTTATGTCTTGTAGGTGTTAAGTGTAGGGCAGCTATTCCGCCTGAATAGTGAGTATATTGTGTCTTTAACCTCTGGAGAGTTTTTTTTCTTTTCTTTCATTACAGATGAGTTAAGGCAAGTGACAAATTTTAAAGAAGGCAAATGCTGAGTGAATCTGATGAGAAGATGATAGAGAACATGGGACTTTATTTGAGATGATTGGTCATCACGCTCCGTCTGGTAGTAATTACTTTTGTCATTTATGATGTGGATCTGAATTACTTTCTGGATCAGTTTAGGTATTTATGTAAATTGGAATTGTGGAGTTGTACAGTATTTCGTCGTCCATCGTGGGTTATAGATTTGACGGCAACAACAAAGTGAGACATTGGCTAAGTCAATATCAAATTATCCAAAGAGCATTTACGATTATCGTAAACAGGAGGAGAATGTTTTTTTTGACTGACATTGACCAAGTCTGTACAGCACGAACTGACCTGGTAAAAGAAACTATTGATGACTTTAAAAATGGTTGCGAGACAAAACAACAAGCCTGAAAAGCAGGATACGTGGTTAGACTGAGGGCCGTTGGCCTTCAAATACTTCGATAAGAAAATGAAATTGTGGCTTTAAGTGAAGAATGTAATATTTTTGTTTCAGAGACAGAGAAAGATGTCTGGAGGAAATTTGTCTGAAGACACTATGTTAAATGTTATGTTAAATTGATGATCGAGTTGTGTCGACCATCAAAAGGGGGATGGTATAACAATTGCCAAATATGGTTTATTAAGGGGTAATCGGGTAAAGCCCTGAAAGAAGCCATTTTTCTGCCTAACAAAATTGCTGTCTGGATTGTTTCAACAGGACGTTTCCAAGAGCATCGAAGGCCGTGGCAGAATAGTAGACAAAAGAAAATACGTACTTTACTATCTGATGATAACCTCGAAATTTGTTTTTCTTTACAGAGAGCATGCAGAATTGGGAGACAGGGCAAAATGTGTTGAATAATGGCTATGGATGAATTTTGCTAACTGTCCTGGCCTGATTGTTATTATTGTGGCAGAAAGGTGCTACACCTTGTACAGAGCATAACCTAAAATTTTCCTTTCGCAGAATGTCATGGATTGCATCGAGCTGAACTGATTCTGTTTTCCAAATGTATGAATATTGACTTGTTAACGTGGATATGTGTTTTTCAGGGGAAAAGGACTCTGACTTTATTAAGCAAGAAATGTCTAATGATAAAATGTTTCAGTTTGTAAACAGATGGTGAAAATTCCACAGGTCACACCAAAAGGGATGAGAGGAAAAGACAAGCAGTCACTAACAAAATACTTAAGGTCTCCATTCACAGGTCCATGGGGCGAACGAGATGATCAACACGCCTGGAGGAGGATGTGGACCAACTAATGAATTAAGAATGTGGTTTTGTGATGATTTTGAGGACTTTATTTGAGTAAATTGAAATAGAGCTTAGTATTGATATTGGTATATGACAAATGATTTGATTGGTTACTGATTTATTAGAAAATATTTGAGGTAAATGTTTTCAGGAAGAGAAGATCTATTAATTAATGTAAATTATAAGGATTATTATTGAAGCTGATTAAGTAGAACCACTGCCTGATTGAATTAAAAGTAAAATACATTATTATTGAAGCTGATTAAGTAGAACCACTGCCTGATTGAATTAAAAGTAAAATAACAAAATATGGTTAGGGGAATGGATATGGGGAAAATGTTGAATGTGTATGTGTTATTCTGATAATTTTGTTATTCATGGGTGAATATGAGAAAACTGGAATGTCTGTTCAATTGGTGAAAATGACAGTCTATCCGAATGATGATGATGAACAAAATTATGCAGATGATTCAAGTAGAGATTACAGTTAAATGTGTTGATGTTTTCTTTTCTTTCTGAGAACGATGGATATGTTTTGAAACTGAGGGATTTTTTTTTTTTTTTTTATTATTACAATTTTATGATTTTAATTTTATTATCTGTTTGTTTTCCTACTGTGCTATAATCTTTTTCCTTACTAGTGTGACTGCGGTAGTGAGCCCGGCATTAGTAAATTGTTTACTTGCTTGCTAAATAATTAATGGGGCCTTCCCCAACAAAAACAGCCTTATGCTTCTTCATTCTAGACCTTTTCTTCACAGGTTCAAGGAGAGTGATCTTTTATGATGTGTGATGTAATGACTTGAACTTGCATTTATTATTATTGTTATTATTATTATTATGTTTGATTAATAATGATAAAAAGTGAGGAGTTGTAGTGGCGGTTTTATGATATTCATTGATCTTTAGTAAAATATAGATGATTCAAAGAATGTCACATGTGTGACTCTCACTTGTTAGTGTGAGAAGATTATGTTTATGTACCTGGGAAGGCAGAAGGGAGAGGCACTCCAGAGAACAGACGAACAAGGACCTCTGACCTAGATGTCAGAAGGCCATTTGGTGAAGGAGGGCTTAGTCTATGGAAAACTACTGGTAGGATGGCTCTGGCGGAAGAAGGCCTTGGAACGGAGATAAAAGCTGGTTCAGTCTGTCTGGGGGTGTGTCACTCTTCTGCACAGGGTAACAACTGTGTATTAGACTGCTCCTATTCTTGCAAGAATAAATACTTTTATTTTATAATTTGACTCTGAGTGTCCCTTACGCAGTGATGTTTGTTTGATGAATTTTTGCCACAACATAGACAATATACACTGTGTTCATCTGAGTCGTTCCTGATCTCATTTTACTGTTTCTGTTATAGATTTCATGAGCTGTTCAAAGCAAAGTTGGGCTTTCTGGGAAATGAAGAAAAGGATTCATATGTGATTGCATTTCTTCTAAAGGTAAATATTAGCTGGATTGTTTTTTCTCTCTAATTGTACTTTAATTAATTCATGTGATAAAGTTCTTTGGCCGTTCTCAAGAATTTTTTTCATTTGTGACAGAAAATGTTATTTATTTTATTATTTAAAAAAAGTAAGGAGTCAGTAATCTGTTAGGGACCGTTCGGTATTTATGGAATGGGCCCCCGGAGGAAAATAGGGGAGGGTCATGCCTTTTTATTCTTTGTTGAGGGGAGGGTCATCCAACTTTTTTTAGTCTAGGGGGAGGGTCACCCAACTTTTGTATTCATGAAAACAACAAACTTTCAAAGTGGCTTGTTTTGTGCATATTTTTCCATGTAGCTCTCTCAGTCTCGGTCCCCCCATAGCTAGCAGATGGGTCTGACCCAACAAAAATCAGACGCTAAAAGATCAAGTCCAGTTTGGCGCTGTTTGACAGTGCGCGCGCGCTCAGAAAAAGTGCATCATGTCAGAACAGAACGTGATTGCGAATCACAAGCAGTGTCCTGTGAGTGTGTCCTACGTCGATGTAGCCTACGTCGAGTTTGGGACTGAGGCGCCAGAACTGCAGCTGATAGAATGTGCGCTGTAGTGTGTGTGATAGCGATACTACCACATTTCTTCAAAAGCAGATCGTGGAGATATTAAATCATCCACGATCAAAAATTGTGATATCGCATAAGGACAAGTATAAAACAACTGTAGGCTATCATGTCTGAAAACAAACACAAATAACGCGTGCAACATTGGGGCTGTTTACACCTGGCCACTTCATGCGTTTTCTCAGATCGGATAGCTATCTGATTTATCAAAACGATTCCATTTACATCTGGTGTGGTCGCATAAATGCGTTTTTGCAAAACGGATTTAAATCCTATCTTCAATTCTTCAAATAGTTTGCACGTTGGCTCTGCAGTGATGCGTGTTGCAGTAGCGTCGTCATGTCTGGCTATAACATGACATAGCCTATAACACGCTCACGTTTATTTTTATTTTATTGCATTTTTTGGGAGGAGTACAATTTACATATGTGGTTTCAACAACCAGATGCATTTACACTTGTTCAGTTTTGTCTGGAATGTGGCCCAGACCTCCCCTGAAGTGGTTTGAGCGATCGGATTCAAATCCGTCTCGAATGCGTTTCGGAGGGCATTTATACCTGGTCTTTTCTAGGGCTGGGTACCGAGTCTCGATAGTTTTTAGGTATCGACCGAATTGCCTCGATACTATCGAGTATCGAAAAATGACATGTTGTTCGGTTCCAGATTTCGATACCGCGCACATACTCATATGAGACGCGCGCGCACGCACAAACTCGACGCGCATACTTGTATGAGACGCGAGGACACACACACAAACTCTCCGCGCACATATTCATATGAGACGCGAGCACACACACACAAACTCTCCGCGTACATATTCATATGAGACGCGAGCACACACACACAAACTCTCCGCGTACATATTCATATGAGACGCGAGCACACACACACAAACTCTCCGCGTACATATTCATATGAGACGCGAGCACACACACACAAACTCTCCGCGTACATATTAATATGAGACGTGAGGACACACACATAATAGGCTACCTTAAAGATGTGGAAAAGTCGATCAAAAGTGTGGGTACATTTCTCCAGACTCGATGCCAACAGCGTGCGATGCAGTATTTGCGGTAAAATAATTGCTGCAAAGACCGATAAATACGATAAAGACCTTGACAGTGCACGGAGTAAACATAAGAGCAGAAAGTTGCTCCGTCTTCGACTGGTAAATGAAGAGATACCTTGTTGATCTGACAGTGTTTATATTGCAATAAATAATAACCTACTGAATGTACACTGCCGTTCAAAAATGTGTTGGTTTACTTGGCTAGTCAGAATTTTTTTTCAGTAAGGATGCATTAAAGTTATCAAATGTGACATTAAAACATGTGTAATGTTACAAAATATTTCGTTTTTAAATAAATGCTTTTCTTTAGAATTTTTTTATTCATCAAAAAATCATGAAAAAATGTAGGCCTATCATAGTTTCCAAAATACTTTTGGATACTTACTAATTAAATAATGTCAAATATAGTAAATGTATTGTTGCCATATACTAAATATTTGACTAGTCGCACGTTAATTTCTGCTTAAATACTGCATGGGATATAGCCCATTCTGCGCTCAAGCGCATGTATAATCTTGCCGCAAAAACAGGCTAATGATAATATATATGTATTAAAAAATAACGATGCATTTTAATTGTTTATTAATAAACTCTTTTTTTCTAAATCAGTGTCCGCTGCAAACATGTCTCCATACATCTCCGCTGTAAAGTGCGCTTTTAAGAGAAATGCATCTTTCATACGGATTACATCAGATGATATTTGCTTTCGATTTGATTTTTTTCGTTTTTAAAAGTGGACATATCAAGCTTTATATAGATATTTTTTCATATATTTGAGGCTAGTATGCTATATAGCCTACGATATGTTTCTGCTTTTTTTTTCTTTCTTTTTTTTTGACGCGCAGTTCACGGAGACCATGAAAGACCCTGATTGTTGTATTTTATTTTACGAAAGCAAAACGTTTTCTTGTTATTGTGAGTTTACACAAATAAAAGTATTGCGACTGATGCATTATTCTTTTCTGTATGGCCATAAATAGAGTATTAAATTGTTTCCACTGTTGATCGCATCGGCGCCTCCATGTCATGCAGTGCGCGCTACACACTCCGCACACACACTTGGTTATGCGCCTAAGAACAGCGAACAATTATCTAGGTTAACGTTAGAGTGAGCGGCGATGCCAGTCGGATTATCCTCATGTTCAACAAATCAAATCATGCAGTTTCTACCGTGAGTCAGCGCTGCGCCAGTTTGAAAAAGGCGGGTGTGCAGGAGTCTTTTAATGAACGTTTGGTGTAGGTCAAGGCATATAGAGATATCTGAACATCTTTGCCAAGCGCAAACCAGTACAGAAGTAATAATCAATAAATGATCGGGGAGGGCCATGCCTTTTTTCACAATCATTTTGGAGGGTCATAGAAAAATGTATTGCTGGCGAAGGGAGGGTCAAGTCTTTTTTGACTATTGATCTCAAAACTCCTCCGGTGGCCCCATAAATAAATAACGAACAGTCCCTTATAGAAAGACACACACACACACACTTTCATTATAAACTTTTTTTTTAATTGGTTTTGTTTTAGAATTATATATTTAACGGCCAAACTGTCAAAACTAGTTGAGTTCAGTATCAAGTTAAATCAGTAGTAGATCACACAAATGGCAGCATTTCTGAGAATGACCCATATAATGTTGTCTGTTGTGTGATGTGTTGAGCTAATGGAGGACACTGGAGCAGACTTCACTATGACTTTCAGACAGCTGAGTGAAGTGACCCTGTCCCAGCTTCAGAAGGGATCCTTTGCTCCGGTACGTTTCCTCTCCATTCACTCCCACAGCGGCTGCAATTTCCATAATCATGATTTGAGTCCATTAACTGTGACTGTGTCTCTCTTGACAGTCATTGTGGGCTCTTTCAGACCTCTCATCACACAAGCATTTCAGAGACTGGGTTCAGCTGTATTTACAGCGTCTGTCAAGGTAATGTTGCTGTAATGTAAACTCGAACTCTTTAGAGGATTAAAAATGAACATCACTGTGTTTTAATCGTCTTCTACAGGCGAATAAGTGACTCAGATGCAGCACGGCAGCACAGAATGCAAGGTATGTTTTTGTGTATGTTATATAATGCAATGTTATATATTATGGGTCTCTTTCATGAAACACGAGCAGAACGAATTTTTGTGTAAATCGTGTGTAATTGGTTCTGGCGTAAATTTTCGGATTCATTAAAATCTTCGTATTTTCCAAATGTTAGTTGGTACGAAAGAAATCTACACCTGTTCCCAGCCACACGTAAATAGTGCGTTTAACATCCGAACGTTTTGCTCATTAATAATGCTGCATTTATTCGGGTACATATTTACACAGCATTTTGAAAAAATATTATATATATAAATTACATACGGTTTTTCTTTTTACTTTTATTGTGAGAGCCAGCAATAGCATCTGCAAACGGAACACTTTAATCAAATAATTAATTGCTTTCAATAGGGCTGGGCTATAATTTTTCGAAGTGAACTAGTTAGTTTTTTTGCAGTCAAGCTTCATGTCGAATCATTTTCTTTTCACGACTGTTCGATTAACAAATGAAACTCCATTAACTGCATCTGTAATATGCTGCCAAGCTTCCTTTTTTTAAGGACCTGATATACGCCACTATGTACGCTTGAAAATAAAATGTGGCGTTTTGAATGAACTTCATATAATAAAATATCTGATAATGAGAAATTTTTCTCTTTCATTCGCTTTTGAGAAGACATGTTGAAATCCTTCGTTTGGTGTCATAATATGAATTCCCATATATAGTTGTCAGTCGGATTTAATGGGCGGGATTTATGGTAATTGAGAATGAGCGTGCACGCGCGTCCCATTTACGACTGATTGGAATTCATTAACACACACACACATTTCACTATCACATCTGACGTTTCGAAATATTTGTGAATCAGGAGAAGAGTTTTCAGGAAGGTCTCTTTACGTGCAAATCACTCACATATTTACTCGTATATTTACGAATGTTTCATGAAAGAGACCCTATGTGTGTATATTATAACAGACTACCGTCAGGATTGGTGAGATTTGTTTTTGAAACAAGTTTCTTATGCTCACCAAGGCTGCATTTATTTAATCAAAAATACAATAAAAACAGTAATTTTGTATTACTACAAGATATTATTATACTATGAGATATTATTACAATATAAAATAAATTATTCTATTTGAATATACTGAGTATATTTTTATATACTATATAATATATTTATATATATTGAGTATTTGTGTAATTAATATATTTGTTCAGTTGAATGTAATTTATTCCTGTGATCAGTCTTCAGTGTCACATGATCCTTCAGAAATCTTTCTAATATGCTGATTTGCTGCTCAAGAAACATTTGAAAACAGTTGAGCTGCTTAATATTTTTGTGGAAACCCTGATACATGTTTTGATTTATATAAAGTTCACAAGAACAGCGTTTATTTGAAATAGAAATCTTTTGTAATATTTTAAATGTCTGTATTGTTCCTTATAATGCATCCTTGCTGAATAATATTATTAATTTATTTTTAAAGCCTTAATGACTGTACATTTTTAAACGGTAGTGTATGTTTTTTTTAACGATGTGTTATGTTGTATTTAATGTTATGTGTAATTGTTCTATTGTTCAGGAGTAAACCCACGGTATGTGTTGAGGAACTGGATGGCTGAATCTGCAATCAGAAAAGCAGAGAAAAATGACTTTTCAGAGGTATTATTACATGTGATGTCAAACTAATATGCTGTCATGATCATGCTTATCATATATCTTTAGAGTATTTGCTTTAATATATTACTGTGGAATGAAGACTTGACAATTATACATACAATGTAACATCTTCAGACAGACCATCATGGCTTGTCTTTTTCTTAGGTGACAGTATTTTTGATGTATTTCTAGGTGGCACTGTTGCAGAAGACTTTAATGGAGCCGTTTATGGAGCAGGAAGAGGCCGAGAGAGCCGGATATGCCAGTAAACCTCCATCCTGGGCTCAGCAGCTGAGGGTCAGCTGTTCTTCCTAACTCAGGGTCGAATGAAAATCACAAATTTCAGCATCATTTGAACCAAAAATATAGTTTATGACATTGTAATCACACTTCCTAATGGATGATCTGATTGGAGGATGTATAGTTCAACGCTACACTCTAAAAAATGCTGGGTTGTTTCAACCCAATTTTGGGTCAAATATGGACAAGCCCAGCCGTTGGGTTAAATTTTTTATCATTTTTTTTTTAAATGTTTGGGTTTGTCCATATTTTACCCAAAATAGGGTTGAAACAACCCAGCATTTTTTAGAGTGTATATATGTACATATATGCACGTTATATATGAACAATGGACATGGATGTCTTTTGTAAAATTGTTGTTTCTGAATTTCTACAAAAGTGCAAAAAACTTGCATCATGCATCTCGTTTACTCCTGTTTAACAATTAGGCATGCCAAAATCTGTTTAACAGTTAACTTTGCAAAACCTTATTTATTATGACATTCCATTAGCAATGATGATATAGCATATTTGTAATACATATAATCTGATTATGTGCGTAAGTACAAAGTATTTACATATTTTAGTCTGGTGGTGTAATACAAGCATATTGAACATCAAAAGAATTAAAGATGTGTGTCCTAATGTCACGCCAAGAAATTGTTTGGCGGTCAGTTCCTCAGTCCAACTACAAAAACACGTCAATTATCTCTATCTGTCTTCAAGATCATTGTTGACTGCGCTTTTTCAGCATCGCTGTCATCAGTTCTGACATGAGTTCGCCACCTGGGGGCGCTGTTTGTTGAGGTGTAGTTCTCTTTGGTGGAGCTGGAGGCATTTTTCTGACGGAGCCGGATGGGTGGGCAGCCGGTGCAGGAGCTGGTGGTGGAGGCGGGGGTGGAGGAGGTGGTGGAGCTCCACCTGCAGATGCAAAGTTTTGGGGACCAGGAGGAGGAGGAGGTGGAAGGGAGGTAATGGGGTCTGGAGGCGGTGGGGGGAGCGAGTCTCCCCCGTAAGGTGCAAAACTAGGAGGCGGTGGAGGAAGAAAGTCAGGGGGCAGCTCGGCCTCTTCTGGAGGAGGTGGTGGTGGAGGCAGGTCATCCATGGGTGGAGGTGGGAAGGAGGATTGTGGGAATCGAGGTGGAGGAGGAAACTTGTTGACTTTGGCTGTGCTGGCAGGAGGAGCGGGGGGAGGAGGAGGCAACATGGGGTCGGGTGGTGGAGGAGGCAACATGGGGTCGGGTGGTGGAGGTGGCAGGGTTTCCATTGAAGGCGGAGGTGGTGGGAAAGATGTTTGGTTGCCAGGACCCTGAATTATGAAATTACAAGAGGATTAAAACAACTCTAAATGACGGTTCATTACCCTTTGTGAAAAAGTAGTGTGCTTAATTGTACTGCTCTTGAAGTATACTTTATATCTTTAAAGTATATTTAAAAATATTTTTCAGATAATATGTTAATTAAATAAAAGGCCTCTATATGTGTATTTAAAGACAATGCACTTTCATCACTGTTTCTTAAAGGCAGGGTAGGCAGGATTTGTCTAAAAAACTTTTTCCCAAATTTGTTTGAACTGTCTTTATATACCAATACATAATTCAAATGTAAGTACTCTGAAAAAGAGAGTATAAAAATCATAGACAGTATATAAGATGGACACAGCGACCCCATAGATTTCAACGGAGAAAAGTGAAGCCCATTTGAAGCACTCACTTCCTGATCGCCAGGCGAAATGCGCAGACTCAAACTGAGCTTGACGACGTAGATGTGACGTGGGTCTTCTAGTAGCTGTGCCGAGGGAAATCTGAATCATTCCCTTCCGAATCTCGCAGAGACGGAGAGCGTGATTATTAGTTGTCAATGAGCTAGCAGCATGAGCAACTTTATGAATCTCTATGGGCTTCTCCCTTGACTTTATGCCTCCACGTCCCCCCGATTGCTTGCGAGCTTCTCCGCCGGTCTATACGGTAATTTCTCTACAGTGCGACAGAGAGTCGCGTGGGTATGACGCAATCGTTAGCCTATTTTTTACAAAACCGGCTTCTACGAAGTCATAACGTAAGATACAAAGTAATGGAGCCCTTTATACATTGTCGTGTTTCTTTAGAAATAAATAATGGACAAATGGAGTCTTTGGACGCTTCAGATGTAAAGTTATTCGCTGCCAAAGTGACGCAAAAATGAATGGGAGTCAATGGAATGCTAACAGCAGGTGAAGTTCTGCTACAATGGCGGCGCCCGCGGAGGCTTCAGTTTCCGGCGGATGGATTACCCCCTTGATAAAAATCGAGTGTCTGTAGTCCTCTCAGGGCTGCAATAAACACAGCTACTTATTCCATTCACTCCCACCCCCTCCCTTCTGGGCTCCTTCCAAAGCCACGCCCCCAAAACACATGAACGCGCGATGGCGACCGCTCAGCTGGAGGAGGACGCGTTTACCAGCGCCGAGCGGAGAGGAGCGCAGTACAGTGCATAGTGACATCATGTCAGAATCACATGTAATAAAATACCTAACTTTATCATTATGAATATAAACAACTAACATGGCTGTTAGTACTCACTATCAAGCTAGAATATCGATACTGGTAAAGTTTAAAATATATTGAGTTTGATTCGGTAACGAGCTAGTAACATAAGGCAAAGCTAAAAACAGGTTGCATTGATACACGTTTTCCCATTTCCATCAGTTACACTGTGATGAAGGTGAATTTCGTGTAAGATTCATAACATATACGGTGTTTTGCATGTAAGAGCTTCCACGATGAAAGCACTGTTGACTCTGATGAGGACTACACTCCGGAGACAAGCATAGTCGGCTCAGGGACAGGTCCTTCCTTTCCTTGTTTTTGCCTTCGCTGACTGTATATGCAGGTACTGGGAATTTCGACTGCTCTTTCTCTGCCATAATTGTGATTCTTCTTAGCTTCCGTGCCTCTTCCCCTCCTCGAGTCAAACGGGTGCACGCATGTGGGCAGCTCCTGCAGCAGCAGGGGTGGTAGCCATAGTAGCGAGGGAGAGTGACAGTCGACCGTTAATGAGGTAGAATAACTTTGAAAAGTTTAAAAAGTTTTGACAAAGTAGACAGCTCACAATAGGACCCAACACAATACAGCTACAATTTACAGTAAATATTTGCATTGTAAACTATAATTTATAATTTGCCAACTTAGTGTCTATACAATCATTATCTATTTTGGTTTCTGCTCACCTTTGCAATACGTATCCCAGTCACCCACAGAGTCATGGTCACCTCATCATCACAACACAGATACTTGATGTATTGGGATTCTTTTTGAATTTGAGGATGCTGAAAGCAGATCACAGTGACCATATGAACATGACATAAACCTGAGAAGGCCAAGATAATAACGCTTCATTCAGTCGTATCCCCTATTGTTTCTCCTGTCATTTCTCCATAGATTTGTGGAACCATTCATTTTTCAGGGGTTGAATCTTTAATCAATGTTTTTTGTTGTTCTCAAAACAACAAAAGGGTTGGATAACAACTTACTAGGGTATTCAATATTAGTTAATGCTTTGCTAATATTAGTTTTTCTCCAAATGGACAGTTGGTGATATTAACATTGTAATGATTACATATTCTATTGAGCTGCAGTTGCATAGCA
Source organism: Phoxinus dragarum (assembly GCA_033366665.1). Classification (NCBI taxonomy): domain Eukaryota; kingdom Metazoa; phylum Chordata; class Actinopteri; order Cypriniformes; family Leuciscidae; genus Phoxinus; species Phoxinus dragarum. The sequence continues at coordinate 9,435 of JARPMJ010007820.1, read as the reverse complement.
GAGACAGTGGATGGCACACTAATATCACAATTTGATTGCCAATGCCCCTCATGCCAGACTTTAGGATTAGCCCTAAATATTGCTAAAATGAGCCACAAAAAGCTTGTGCTTTATAATTTTGAATTATTGCATACATGAAAAGAATGCATGTCCCTTTTCTGTTGGAGTCAGGGTTTAATTGTGCATGTATTTCATTTATTGCATTTCATTTTCAAATTGCTTGACAAACATAAAACACAGCCCACCCTAAGGTTAGCAAACATACATTGTATTTTTTTTCCTACTATGGCAGTCAATTGTAACAGTTCACTTTTTGGTTACTGACATTCTTCAAAATATCTTCCTTTGTGTTCAGCAGAAGAAAGAAATTCATACAGGTTTGAAACAACTTGAGGGTGAGTATATGATGCCATAATTTTCATTTTAAAGTGAACTATCCCTTTACGACTTGCTGTAACCGTAACCTGCCATATAAAATTATAATTTCATTATTTCCAATATTTAATATTTCTATATTCAAAATGTTATATTTAAAACATTAATTTCATAACATTATTATTGCAGTTGTAATTTCAGTGCAAATTTACATTCATGAAAAAAAAAGCACGTGTTGTGATAATTTGTTGTTGGACTTTGGATAGTTTCTAAATCCCATAGAATGGACTGTGTGTCTGTCTCTCAGCCATATTTTCAATCTATAGCCTAATATCGATATGGTTTAATCATTTGAAAATGATATGTTGCGTCTGAACATTACACTTCTATAGGCCTGTGCTAAGACCTGATTGACTGCATTGAAGTCCACATATAAAAACTCTAAATTATATCAGATTAAGTGACAAACCTTTTCAGTTTTCTTTTTCCTATGAGGGTCAAAAGTCCTGGGATAATCCCTCAACTCCCTCTGAACAGACTAGACCATTTTTCTCATTAAAATATAATCAGGTATATCTCTTAAAAATAACAGATTAAATGAATTATAAGTCACATTTCGAATGGCCTTGGTAGCAATTGATAAACTGAGACATGAGGGGAAAACTGAGATTTATGGATAAAATTTAATAGGTCATGATATAAAACAAAACAACAGAAATGAATGTTTGATGAAATCATCCTCGTCAATATTTGCTGGTAACATATTCTTTTAAAATACAACTATTACTCTTCTGCACATTCTTGTCCTAAATAATAAATTACTAATATACACGGTTTATATATTGTCATTGAATATTGGAATTACACCATCAACATTGTAATCAAGCAGTGCAATATCTAATCAATAACAAAGCAATTTTTCAGCACATTTTACATTTACATGTGATCATTTAGCAGACACTTTTATCCAAAGCGACATATAAACATGGAGAGCAATAGAAGCAATAAAACCAACAATATGCAAGTGATGCGACCATTCCCAGTTTAGTCTACAAAATCAGACACAAAAGATCCAAACAAGAAACTGCAGTGAAGTCTCACACACACACACACACACACACACACACACACGAGAGTGAGATCGCTGTGACGTCTCTGTGTCTTCAGTCTCTGTTGACTGTGACGTCTCTGTAGCGGCTCCTTATTCACCCTGAGGAAAATACAATAAAACACACACAGTCACATATGGAGGATGAGACACACACAGTCACATATGGAGGATGAGACACACACAGTCACATATGGAGGATGAGACATTACTGCGGTCACATCACATCAGTGGATTCATTTCAGAACAAACACAGGCAGAGATACATACAGAGTACATTAATATTGCAGCCAGAGATATAAAGGTGAGGAGAGCATCTTTTTTTTCATTTAGTACTGTCCGTCAGAAGCGAACACTTCCCCGTTTCACAGAAGACAAAATAATTACAATTGATCCGGTTCATGCAATAAAAAAAAAGTGTACACACCCCAGCTTTTAATGCATTGTGTTGCATCAGTAAAAAAAAAATTAAGGTTATAATTTTTTTTCTAAAAAAAAATATATATATATTTTTTTTTCTTCAAGAAATACTGTGTAAAACTGATGTTGTTACAAATAATATGCAGGGGAAAACCAAGTCCCATGTTTGATGGACCCTTTGTGTTACAAACCTTATTAGTATTCAAAGTATTCTACATTATTTAGATTAGGTTATAAAGCTTGTGTAATCTGACGAAATATGTTACAAATTACTGTATTTTGTAATCTGTAATCTACTTACACAATAGTGTCTCCAGTTTATAATGTGGATCATTCTTCAGATCAGAGAGAAGCTTCATGTCTGAATCTCCTAGTTTATTCTCAGACAGATCCAGTTGTCTCAGGTGTGAGGGGTTTGATCTCAGAGCTGAAGTCAGAGCAGCACAACCTTCATCTGTGACTCCACAACCACACAACCTGTAGAGAACAATGACACACACTTCACTCTCTCAGTTCAGATCAGTTTAACACAAGGGTCCGCAGCCGCACTGCAGGGGTCTGTCAATTAATGTTTGATCACAAATATTTGTAGTAAAAAAAAATAAAACATGGGTAAAAAAACATAAGCACATATAAGAAATATAACTCTCAAATGAATGCAAGAGCACCCTCACACAACCTTCCTCTGTGACTCCACAATATTTCAATATAGAGAACAATGGCGCTGTGTAAAATAACCATTTTATTAAAGATTGCAATGTGTGATATGATTTGAATTGTAGCGGCAAGCAACGCCACTATATTCTACACTGTTTTATTAATGATGCCGGTTTTCCATGTTGAGGAGAAACTGAGGGACAAATAATGCAGTGCTGTGACTATGGAGTGATAAAGAGATAACATTAATAACACCTGAAGTGTAACTTTATCAATTAAATGTACTATATTTTAGTTCAATAATATTAATTTAATATTTTGAGGAGATTTGGTACTAAATAATATTTGTCCAATAATTATGATCCATTAATGGCCATTTAAAATAATATTAGCAAATATGTTTATTACTTATATTACAATTAGATTTCATGCTTAGCATTTAGCATGCAAATATATGCTATTGCTAATTAATAGTTTGGTAGCTAGCTAATGCAATCTTATAATTCAGTCATGTGACACAAAAATATAAGAAATTGAATGAATTAATCCAGTTAGAGAACCATATTAAAATCAGTTTAAAACTTCTTAATTGGGTTACTTGGAAATGACTTGATTCCATGATGTGGACATTATGTGAACAAATTATCTTTGTTTAACTTAATTGGTTTATGTGGAACCGATGTGCATGATTAAATCATTTAAAATCCAACACACTTTTTCAGTGCATTGTTTTCTGTTTTGTTTTTTGTTTTCTATATATATAATTTTGGATTTACTGTAAATCCTTAAGAATGTCAAAATTGAAAAGTGGAAGATTAATCATTTATTAAAGAAATTTTAATTATTAGAAGAACCTGAAGCCCTTTGGTCCCTGATATTATTATTTTTTCTATTTCTTTTTTATATTGTGCTCTGTTCTTTAGGACATTTATTATGGTTTGTTTTTCCTTATTGTAATGGTATTTACTGCAATAAAAACCGTTGGCGTACTTCCGCATTCCTCGATTTATAGAAGTCTATGGGTGTTGTAACTCTGTCAGTTCAAAAACACTGTTGTTTTAATATAACATTTATACTTTGTGTATTTGTGTAATGTTTTGTCTTGTTTGTGATGTGGAGTAAATATATATGCCGGGAGAACATTTATGTTTTAGGATTAGCATGTTGAATCAAGCATTGGCTCACATGTGATGTTCACTGGTTTAACTGAATATTTATTTAATGTGCATTTGGACTGAAGTAAATATCACTTGTAATTTATTGTTTAACTGAGTGTCTATGAATCACACATAAAACTACTGGTTTTGGTTTTCCTGGTCAACCTATAATTGTAGAAAAAATGAGCTCTCAATAAAATGTACTCAATTGTTTCTCATTTGTGTTGTGTGGATTCAGACCCGAAAACAAGCTAGGGTTTTAACAAGCAAAGTTGGTGATCATTGAGTAAAAAAAAAGTTAAAAACTATTACATTACCAATAAAGAATATATTTACCAAGGACAAATATATATTTGTTTATCAGAGAGTTCATCTTACCACAGTGTCTCCAGTTTACAGTGAGGATCCTCCAGTACAGCAGAGAGCAGACGAACTGAATCTCCTAGTTTATTCTCAGACAGATCCAGTGTTCTCAGGTGTGAGGGGTTTGATCTCAGAGCTGAAGTCAGAGCAGCACAACCTTCATCTGTGACTCCACAATCCCTCAACCTGTAGAGAACAATGACACACTCTTCACTCTCTCAGATCAGATCAGTTTAACACAAGGGTCCGCAGCCGCACTGCAGGGGTCTGTCAATTAATGCTCAATCACAAATAATTATTGTTAAATTAAAACATGGGTAAAAAACATCAAAGTCAATTTTATAATATAGCTGCAAGCAGCCATTACGGGGCCAAGCGCAAAAGCAGACGACGAGATATGCCTACATGGCTGAAAGTGTGAGACAAACTGCAGCAAGGAGCAATTAAAGACATTTGAAGATGAATTTTGGCAAAATGGTTGAAAAATCACATACAATAACTAAAAATATGATTATCACTTTCGACCAATACGTGGCGCAGTTACGAAACTGATGTGATGTGGTCAGAGTGAAGTGACAATGACACATACAAAGTTTGGTGTCAATATGTCAAGGCATTGCAGATATAAAGCCTGAATAGTCATTTTGGCATCATGCCTCAACTTTGACACTGCGGTATACGAAAACGGTTTCGTCTATCAACACGAAATCCATAACTTATACTCGGCACGGTCTGGAGATGACACGATCCGATTTTGGTGAAAATCGGACGTTCGGTCTAGGAGGAGTTCGAAAAAGTAGGTTTTAAAAGAAAATAAAGATGGCGGACAGGAAGTTTGGCTGACTATGGCAAAATTGGTATCTATGTTTTCAGCATAACCCAAGGAATCTATTGAGATGAGTGTCATTACTATAGGCAAATTTATTCAAAAGTTATTAGAATATTTGGAAATTTCATTATAACTTTTGACCAAAAGGTGGCGCTGTCTCATAATCTTTTGAGTACCTTTAGGGCATTGTACTGATGACCCATACTGAGTTTCGTAACGATACGTTCATGCGTTCATAAAATACAGCATTTTAGCACATAATTCAAAATGGCCGACAGCCAAAATGGCCGATATGGGAAAATTGGATATCAGTCAACTCAGTATGACGCCCTGAATCTAACGAGACCACTTTTGTGAATTTTGGACAAACCGTTCAGAAGTTATAAGCAAAAAAATAAATTATTCATATCTCCGGACCAGTAGGTGGCGCTGCGCCGAAACGCAGCATGTAGCCTCAGGTCATGCTTGTGATGACATGTACCAAATTTGGTCTGAATCCGATAAAACGTTGTGGAGATACAGCCTTACGTCTGTTTTTGCAAGCGCAACGTAAAATTAAATTGCGTGGTATTCGTGAACGGTTTGACAATCAACTTGAATTCCATAACTTTTTGTCGTCATGGTCTGGAGATGATCTGGTTCAATTTTCGTGAAATTCGGAGCAACGGCCTAGGAGGAGTTCGAAAAAGTAGGTTTTTCGGAAAATTCAAAATGGCGGGAAAAACTATTATGACGGAAAATGACGTCATAGGGTGCAATCGAATCGCCATGAGCTCAGGAATCAGAGGAAAAAATAATTTTGTTGATAGGCCTTACGGTTCAAAAGTTATTAGCATACAATTTCTGAAACTTTGGACAGGTGGTGGCGCTAGAGGGAATGAGTTAGAAACACCAAAATTGGTGTATTTGATGTTGGGACTGTCCTCTATCAGAATGTCAAACCAAAACAACTTTCCCGCATACGCTTCTATGGGCTGCCATAGACGCCCAGTCGGAAGAAAAAGAAGAAAAAGAAGAAATATAGCTGCAAGCAGCAATCACCGGGGCCAAGCGCAAGCAAGACGACAAGACATGCCAAAGTGGCTGGAAGTGAGAGACCAACTGCAGCAAGGAGCAATTGAAGACATTTAAAGATGAATTTTGGCAAAATGGTTGAAAAATCACATACAATAACTAAAAATATGATTATCACTTTCGACCAATAAGTGGCGCAGTTACGAAAATGATGTGATGTGGTCAGAGTGAAGTGACAATGACACTTACAAAGTTTGTGTCAATATGTCAAGGCATTGCAGATATAAAGCCTGAATAGTAATTTTGGCATCATACCTCAACTTTGCCACTGCGGTATACGAAAACGGTTTCGTCTATCGACACGAAATCCATAACTTTTACTCGGCACGGTCTGGAGATGACACGATCCGATTTTGGTGAAAATCGGACATTCGGTCTAGGAGGAGTTCGAAAAAGTAGGTTTTAAAAGAAAATAAAGATGGCGGACAGGAAGTTTGGCTGACTATGGCAAAATTGGTATCTATGTTTTCAGCATAACCCAAGGAATCTTTGAGATCAGTGTCATTACTATAGGCAAATTTATTCAAAAGTTATTAGCATTTTTGGAAATTTCATTATAACTTTTGACCAAAAGGTGGCGCTGTCTCATAAATTTTTGAGTACCTTTAGGGCGTTGTACTGATGACCCATACTGAGTTTCGTAACGATACGTTCATGCGTTCATAAAATACAGCATTTTAGCACATAATTCAAAATGGCCGACAGCCAAAATGGCCGATATGGGAAAATTGGATATCAGTCAACTCAGCACGGCGCCCTGAATCTAACGAGACCACTTTTGTGATTTTTGGACAAACCGTTCAGAAGTTATAAGCAAAAACATAAATTCTTCATATCTCCGGACCAGTAGGTGGCGCTGCGCCGAAACGCAGCATGTAGCCTCAGGTCATGCTTGTGATGACATGTACCAAATTTGGTCTGAATCCGATAAAGCGTTGTGGGGATACGGCCTTACGTCTGTTTTCGCAAGCGCTACGTAAAATTTATTTGCGCGGTATTCGAGAACGGTAATTCTAATCAACTTGAATTCCATAACTTTTGGTTGTCCAGGTCTGGAGATGATCTGGTTCATTTTTCGTGAAATTCGGAGCAACGGCCTAGGAGGAGTTCGAAAAAGTAGGTTTTTCGGAAAAATCAAAATGGCGGGAAAACTATTATGACGGAAAATGACGTCATATGGTGCAGTCGAATCGTCATGAGCTCAGGAATCAGAGGAAAAAAGAATTTTGTTTCTAGCCCTTGTGGTTCAAAAGTTATTAGCATAAACATGAGTGAAACTTTGTACAGCTGGTGGCGCTAGAGGGAATGAGTTGGAGACTCCAAATTTGCTATGGTGATAGTTCAGGCTGTCCTCTATCACTGTGCCAATTTGTATAAGTTTCCCGCAAACGGTTCTATAGGCTGCCATAGACGCCCAGTCGGAAAAAGAAAAAGAAAAAGAAAAAGAAAAATAGAAGAAGAAATATAGCTGCAAGCAGCAATCACCGGGGCCAAGCGCAAGCAAGACGACAAGACATGCCAAAGTGGCTGGGAGTGTGAGACCCACTGCAGCAAGGAGCAATTAAAGACATTTGAAGATGAATTTTGGCAAAATGGTTGAAAAATCACATACAATAACTAAAAATATGATTATCACTTTCGACCAATAGGTGGCGCAGTAACGAAACTGATGTGATGTGGTCAGAGTGAAGTGACAATGACACATACAAAGTTTGGTGTCAATATGTCAAGGCATTGCAGATATAAAGCCTGAATAGTCATTTTGGCATCATGCCTCAACTTTGCCACTGCGGTATACGAAAACGGTTTCGTCTATCGACACGAAATCCATAACTTTTACTCGGCACGGTCTGGAGATGACACGATCCGATTTTGGTGAAAATCGGACCTTCGGTCTAGGAGGAGTTCGAAAAAGTAGGTTTTAAAAGAAAATAAAGATGGCGGACAGGAAGTTTGGCTGACTATGGCAAAATTGGTATCTATGTTTTCAGCATAACCCAAGGAATCTATTGAGACCAGTGTCATTACTATAGGCAAATTTATTCAAAAGTTATTAGCATTTTTGGAAATTTCATTATAACTTTTGACCAAAAGGTGGCGCTGTCTCATAAATTTTTGAGTACCTTTAGGGCGTTGTACTGATGACCCATACTGAGTTTCGTAACGATACGTTCATGCGTTCATAAAATACAGCATTTTTAGCACATAATTCAAAATGGCCGACAGCCAAAATGGCCGATATGGGAAAATTGGATATCAGTCGACTCAGTATGACGCCCTGAACCTAACGAGACCACTTTTGTGATTTTTGGACAAACCGTTCAGAAGTTATAAGCAAAAACATAAATTCTTCATATCTCCTGACCAGTAGGTGGCGCTGTGCCGAAACGCAGCATGTAGCCTCAGGTCATGCTTGTGATGACATGTACCAAATTTGGTCTGAATCCGATAAAGCGTTGTGGAGATACGGCCTTACGTCTGTTTTCACAAGCGCTACGTAAAATTTATTTGCGCGGTATTCGAGAACGGTAATTCGAATCAACTTGAATTCCATAACTTTTGGTCGTCAAGGTCTGGAGATGATCTGGTTCATTTTTCGTGAAATTCGGAGCAACGGCCTAGGAGGAGTTCGAAAAAGTAGGTTTTTCGGAAAATTCAAAATGGCGGGAAAACTATTATGACGGAAAATGACGTCATAGGGTGCAGTCGAATCGTCATGAGCTCAGGAATCAGAGGAAAAAAGAATTTTGTTTCTAGCCCTTGTGGTTCAAAAGTTATTAGCATAAACATGAGTGAAACTTTGGACAGCTGGTGGCGCTAGAGGGAATGAGTTGGAGACTCCAAATTTGCTATGGTGATAGTTCAGGCTGTCCTCTATCACTGTGCCAATTTGTATAAGTTTCCCGCAAACGGTTCTATAGGCTGCCATAGACGCCCAGTCGGAAGAAAAAGAAAAAGAAAAAGAAAAAGAAAAAGAAGAATAAGAACGGGAACAGATACAATAGGTGCCCGCACCTTCAGTGCTTGGCCCCTAATAAGAACGGGAACAGATACAATAGGTGCCCGCACTTTCAGTGCTTGGCCCCTAATAAGAACGGGAACAGATACAATAGGTGCCCGCACCTTCAGTGCTTGGCCCCTAATAAGAACGGGAACAGATACAATAGGTGCCCGCACCTTCAGTGCTTGGCCCCTAAATATAGCTGCAAGCAGCCATTACGGGGCCAAGCGCAAAAGCAGACGACGAGAAATGCCTACATGGCTGAAAGTGTGAGACAAACTGCAGCAAGGAGAAATTAAAGACATTTGAAGATGAATTTTGGCAAAACAGTTGAAAAATCACATACAATAACTAAAAATATGATTATCACTTTCGACCAATAGGTGGCGCAGTTACGAAACTGATGTGATGTGGTCAGAGTGAAGTGACAATGACACTTACAAAGTTTGGT
>JARPMJ010007819.1:0-39670 GCA_033366665.1 Phoxinus dragarum | reverse complement strand
AAATGATTGTGTTAAACAGACGCAGTCTTACCTCAGTTTCTCTGAGAGACTCATCTTAGAGAGAGAGTCCTTCCCTCGCTCCTCTGACATACTGCAGCTAAACTGCCATTGAAAACAGATCAGCACTGGTTTGTGGAAACAATCAGTCGTTCAGTTTGACCTGGAGATGACAATATATGTTCCTGAGATAAATAACATGGCAGTTATTCAAGAAAATAATGAAGAATGTTAAGTTAGCAACAACAACAAATATTATAACATAAAATAAAGTGAGTCATGGCTCAGCCTCTAACTAAACGTATTAGTGAATAGACATTTACACTGTGTTAAAAACATTGAGTGGGAAAAATGAACCCAGTTTGTTACATTCTCTATTGCAGTTTAGTATAATTTTACAATCGTATTTAATGTTTTCAATCAATCGCATTTAGTTATATAGCACATTTAAAAACAACACACATTGGCCAAAGTGCTTTACATACAGCCCAGCAAATACAATTTAAGATTATAAAACAATTACAAAAATGAATTACGATCAAATGCAAGAGAGAAGAGATGAGTCTTTAGATTTAAATGCATCAAGGGTGGCACAAGATCATGGAGGGGTAAACTGTTCCATGAACGAAGAGTTGCAACAGAGAAGGCCCTGTCTCCTTTTGATTTTAGTCGAGACTTAGGAATGGTTAACTGAAACCTTTGTAGAGATCTTAAAGGCCTAGAGGATGTATGTTGCTGAAGAAGTTCACTAATGTAACTTGGTACCATGCTGTTTAAGCCCTTAAAAACAAATAATAACATATTATACTTAATCCTAAATTTGACTGGAAGCCAATGAACGGATGCTAGTACAGAAGTTATGCTCACATATTTCTTAGTCCCGGTTAAAAGCCTAGCAGCAGCATTTTGAAGCAACCGCAGATGTGAAAGTGGTGCATGAGAAATATTGGTAACACTTTATAATAAGGGTGCACTAATAAGCTGGAATTAATCCACAATTACATATTTAATTAATAACAATTCATATATGAACTAATATATTAACCAGACAGACTCTTCATTAGCTGCTAATGAGGCAATCATTAATGAATAGCTTAGATAATAATTAGTAATACATTAATTCAGTATTATCTGTGCATTAGTTAAGCATGAAGTAATGCTTATTAGTGCACCCTTATTGTAAAGTGTTACCGAAATATTCCAAATCATTAAAAGACAAAAAAGGTTTAGGTTCGCTATATTCCTTCATTTTTTATAAAAAAAATTATATTCCTTAAAGCCACCTCTAACCACTGAATGTATATGCTTATCAAACTTTAACTTTGCATCGAAAAGAACTCCAAGACTCCTTGCTTGATTATGTACCTTCGATTTAAAAAGGCCTAACTGATTCATTATATGTTTGGAAGATCTCTGAGGGCCAAACACTATCACTTCAGTCTTATTCATTCAGGTTGAGAAAATTGGGTGACAGCCGGTCCTTAATATCATTAAATCAATCAAAGAGAGACTGCAAGGCTGAATCATTCCCCATTTTTATATGGAGATCAAGCTGAGTATCATCGGCATATTAATTGGTTGATTATTTTGTCATTTGACCATTATTTCAAGTTCACAATATAATTTTCAAATGCTCCCCTTAATACGTATACCATTCGTTCAGTTTTGTTTTTTTAAGTAGAAAATTAGTAAATGGCTCCTTTTTTATTTCTCAAAAAGAAAAGAAAAACAAGAATTCGGCTTGATTTTTTTGTTCAGGCATAGAAAAATGCCATACCAAATAGGACCACATGGAGATGCCAACAGACCACTATTTACCAGCCGCCTTAACCTTACAGGTTATTATTGCACATATCCAGATCCATTATGAATTACAGCAAAATACAAATGAAAATATTTAGAATATGCTGAATATGGCGATTTGAAGGCGGCTCGAGATCATCAGTGAACAGTTGGGAACTGTTAAGGGTCCTAAAGACCAGTGAGGTTTACACGCACAGCCTACCTTACACAAACAGGGCTTTCACAATAATAATAATAATAATAACGTACTGGCACGTGCCTGTATGCCATTGTAATCATTTTTACCTTGATTACAATTGTCATCCATCAAAACTTTACTGGTGAAACTTGTTTGCTTTATTCAACCCATTCTGACTAGTCCTCCTAACTTTAGCAGCTCGTTTGGGGCGATCGAGAACATTGCCCATTTTGGACAAGATTTGAGGACGATGATTAGCTAAACTTTATGTCATTATCTTTAAATGTTCTCACCAATTGTCTTTAAAGTTTAGAAACTTTTACATACACACGCCTTCTTTGGGCAATTTCTATGTCGCACCAAAGCTGAATATGGACAGGCAAACAGGACATATAGAAAAAGTGTATATTTTGCACAAATTATTTTCTATCATATCATACACATATGGGCTATATAATTTATTAATATAAATTATTATTGTTTTGTGTGTGGTCGTAGCGCCCCATGCCGCCACTGAGAGTTGGTCAGCTCAACCAAACAGGCCAACATTTAAATCACACGTAGCCTACACAGCATGAAATCCATATTTTATTCCACCAATTAATTGTAATCGAGAAAGTATCAAAACGTACTTGCAGTCTTGTCCACTAACAAGTGAATTTATAATGTTGTTCTGTCCGGCCTGTCAGCGCGCGTCACCAACACGTTCTCAAAATCGCTCCCTGCCAGTCGCTGGTATTGATGAATTGTGGATGGAATATAAATAAATGACCGATAATGTTAAACTTGTTTGGTACTAAATACAAATTCTGGGACACACATGAATCAAATCCAATGAGCAATGCTTTCTCTTGGTATCTCCGTTTGTTTGTGTTTCCTCCAAAGGCCTATATAAGAGGTTTCTCAATATTTCCTTTCGTTTTCGTCTTCTTCTTGGGTTTTAGTGGTGGGGTTTGAACCAGCTGAACAAGTGCTTACCGCCTCCTGCTGGAGCGTGAATATTCTAATCTACAACATACAGTTATAAATCCTCCAAGACAAACAAATACTAGGCTATATGTAATATAGGCCTACCATACTACAAACTATTTAGTAAACAAATTATAATCTAAAGCTTCCCGTCCAACTGGTTTTTGGTTCCATGAACTTCCATCATTACTTGGCAGCTCATAAATATATTTCACACGTGATGAATTCAAACTGCAGATCAATTTTACATTGTATTAGAAGACTGATGCAGCATTACATCCTAAATCAATAAACACTAATTATATGAGATTTGATTTCCTTATGCTAATGCGTTTATGATTAAATCTAATGTGTACATCGGACATGTGGCTGTCCTGAATCAAATCCCAGTCTCATCTCTACTTTCTGTCTGCACATTTCCCTATAAAAATACAGATAAAAAGCACAAAAATAAAGTTGTATATAAAAGTGAAGAAATATTTGTATTAAATGTGGTTGCATATTTTAAACCCAACATGCTTTTCTATAAAGAGGAAAAAGATTTTACTTAAAAAGAAGTCTAACCCTGATAGCCAATATGGTCCTCAGGGATGCACTCTGGTCAATCCCATTTTTTCTTTATTTTTTCTCTCCATCATTTGACAGGCTGGCTTTTTCCATGTTAATAACTACGCCGCGTTTCCATTACAGATTTGCGCAAATGTTTTGCGCTATTATCTAAATATCGATAAAAAACTATTGCGAAATGACGGCGTTTCCATTAACCGATGTTATGCGACTAAACGTCCTTTTTCTCTCACGATAAGTCATTCCAAAAATCACGGCAGCGGACGTTGGTTTATATAATTTCACAGCCACCGCATTAGACATTATTATTATTAATGGAAGGAGACGTACGTGTTATCCAAGCATGGCAGGGAAAGACCCTTATTCCAAACGAAATATAAGGAGTTTCTGGGTGTTTCACCCTCATTTCTGCGCTGAGGTTTTGATTGTGGCATTTCTTTGAAGTTTAGAATCCAGTATTCCTATAGGCTAATTATTGTTTATTTTATGAATTTAATAAAGAACTCTGTCTCCTATTCAAACGATCCATGTAGGCTACTTTTGTGTCCATTCGTTTTTTCCTTTTTAAACACGTAATTGAAAAACGAAAAATAAACGGTTGTCTTTTTTTAAAACGCAAAGTTGAACACCAAAATTTTAATTTGAACTGGCTACACCAACTGCTGCGCAAAAAAGTAAATATCGACGAATTTTCAGATGTTTGTTTAATGACTTTTTTCCCCTTTATTAAACATGTAAAATATTCACAAATTAATATGGAAAACTTGTTGATTTTACTGGTTTTCTAAGGCCAAATTAGAACCTGGAATTGACATTTTCCCGCAGTGCTGAATAAGAAGAGCCATTAATATTATTAAACTAGCCTATTGTTTTCTAACTCGGCTAAAAACATCTCCGCTGTTAAGCAGATGCGCTTTTAGAGAGAAATGCACCTTTCATACGCATTACTTAATCAGAACAAAATGTATAGCTTTCGATTCGAATTTGTTTGTTTTAAAGTGGTCATTTCAAGCTTTAGCTACATGCTATATGTTTCAGTTCTCGCGCTCCAGTTCAGGGAGATCATGAAAACGCGCCTGATTGTTTTATTTTATTTTACAAAAGCACAACATTTTCTTGTTATTGTTTACACAAATAAAAGTAGTTACAAATAATGTATTATTATTTTCTGTATGACCAGAAATGATAGAGTAGGCTATATTAAGTTGTTTCACTGTTAATAGGAAAAATGCAAGTGTTCACGCCCGCGCCTCCGTGCCATGTAGTGCGCGCTCCACACTCCACACATAGCCTACCCTTAGATATGCGTCAAAATATTGTGTTTATTTGTGATAATCTCAGCTCTGTATTATTATTGTCTAACCCGTATTATGAATGACATTTGACGAATTGCTTTGTTCCTTTTTTGGATAAAAGCCTCATCTAAATATGTAGCCTAGTAAATGTTATAATGATGATAATTATTATTATTTGCGTACACGGACCCCAAACACACCGCGTCTTCTAAGTCAGGTGACTGTAAATGCGCAAAAACTGTTTCCATTGCAGTTTTGCGAAATACTCCTTTTTCGAATTGGCTGAAAAACCTCCGACCTCATGCGGGCGTAAAAACTTTTTTGCGATAAACGAGAGTTTTTGCGAAATTGACGTGTTTCCATTGAGCGTATTTTCAATTCGCAATTTCAATTTGCGCAATTTGAAGGGTAATGGAAACGCGGCTACTGACTTTGATTTGAATATGAGCCGCGTTTCCATTACCCTTCAAATTGCGCAAATTGAAATTGCGAATTGAAAATACGCTCAATGGAAACACGTCAATTTCGCAAAAACTCTCGTTTATCGCAAAAAAGTTTTTACGCTCGCATGAGGAGGTTTTTCAGGCAATTCGAAAAAGGAATATTTCGCAAAACTGCAATGGAAACAGTTTTTGCGCATTTACGGTCACCTGACGTAAGACGTGGTGTGTTTGGGGTCCGTGTACGCAAATAATAATAATTATTCATCATTATTATAACATTTAGGCTACTAGGCTACATATTTAGAAGACGCTTTTATCCAAAAAAGGAACAAAGCAATTCGTCAAATGTCATTCATAATACGGGTTAGACAATAATAATACAGGGCTGAGGTTATCACAAATAAACACAAGATTTTGACGCATATCCAAGGGTTTGTGTAGTGTGGAGCGCGCACTACATGGCACGGAGGCGCGCGCAGCGAACACTTGCATTTTAGAGTGAAACAACTTAATAAACTCTATAATTTCTGGTCATACAGAAAATAATAATACATTATTTGTAACTACTTTTATTTGTGTAAACGATAACAAGAAAACGTTGTGCTTTTGTAAAATAACATAAAACAATCAGGCGCGTTTTCATGATCTCCGTGAACTGGAGAGCGAGAACAGAAACAAAATATAGCCTATAGGCTAAAGCTTGAAATGTCCACTTTAAAACGAACAAATTCGAATCGAAAGCTAATACATTTTGTTCTGATCAAGTAATAGGCTACGTATGAAAGGTGCATTTCTTTCTAAAAGCGCATCTGCTTAACAGCGGAGATGGAGATGTTTTTAGCTCTTCTCATTCAGCACTGCGGGGAAATGTCAATTCCAGGTTCTAATTTGGCTTCAGAAAACCAGTAAAATCAACATGTTTTCCATATTAATTAGTGAATATTTTACATGTTTAATAAAGGGGGGGAAAGTCATTAAAGGATAATTCCGGCATTTAACACCTTGAGTCTATATTGTAGTTTGTTTTTGGATGAACAAGAGTGGTGGACAAATTTTTTTTGACAATGGTTCCTCTCTCGAGTTTTTGACTATAAAAGAATTGGCCATGGACCCATTTAACATTGGAGTCAATGGGCATGTCCGAAAATGTCATTAAAACAACCTTTAACATTATTTTCAAAACTGCAACTCACCGAGTGATTAGTGATGTTAGTTGATGTTCCAGAACCAAAAAGTGTTGTGAAATACAGTTTCTGTCGTGTTTTATTCGTCATTTTGTAAAATCCCATTGTTGAAAAATAGTTCCACTATAGTAAAATAAACGGATTGGAATCATATATTGCGACGATATATTGTTTATAATCATCAACGAACACCACTAACCACTCGGTGAGTTTAACAGTTTTGTAAACGAACATTGGCTATTTTAATGACATTTTCAGACATGCCCATTGACTCCAATGTTAAATGGGTCCATGGCCAATTATTTTATAGTCAAAAACTCGAGAGAGGAACCATTGTCAAAAAAAATGTTGTCCACCACTCTTGTTCATCCAAAACAAACTACAATATAGACTCAAGGTGTTAAATACCGGAATTATCCTTTAAACAAAAATCTGACAATTCGTCGATATTTACTTTTTTGCGCAGCAGTTGGTGTAGCCAGTTCAAATTAAAATTTTGGTGTTCAACTTTGCGTTTTAAAAAGACAACCGTTAATTTTTCGTTTTTCAATTAGGCTACGGGTTTAAAAAGGAAAAACGAATGGACACAAAAGTAGCCTACATGGATCGTTTGGAATATGAGACAGAGTTCTTTATTAAATTCATAAAAGAAACAATAATTAGTCCTATAGGAATACTGGATTCTAAACTTCAAAGAAATGCCACAATCAAAACCTCAGAGCAGAAATGAGGGCGAAACACCCAGAAACTCCTTAGGCTATCGTTCGCATTATAAGGGTCTTTCCCTGCCATGCTTGGATAACACGTACGTCTCCTTCCATTAATAATAATGATGTCTAATGCGGTGGCTGTGATATTATATAAACCAACGTCCGTTGCCGTGATTTTTGGAATGACTTATCGCGAGAGAAAAAAGGACGTTTTAGTTGCATAACATCGGGTAATGGAAACGCCGTCATTTCGCAATAGTTTTTTATCGATATTTAGACAATAGCGCAAAACATTTGCGCAAATCTGTAATGGAAACGCGGCTAATGATTATACAGTAGCCGCGTTTCCATTACAGATTTGCGCAAATGTTTTGCGCTATTATCTAAATATCGATAAAAAACTATTGCGAAATGACGGCGTTTCCATTAACCGATGTTATGCGACTAAAACGTCCTTTTTTCTCTCGCGATAAGTCATTCCAAAAATCACGGCAGCGGACGTTGGTTTATATAATTTCACAGCCACCGCATTAGACATTATTATTTATTAATGGAAGGAGACGTACGTGTTATCCAAGCATTAATGGCAGGGAAAGACCCTTATTCCAAACGAAATCCTAGTAAATGTTATAATGATGATAATTATTATTATTTGCGTACACGGACCCCAAACACACCGCGTCTTCTAAGTCAGGTGACTGCAAATGCGCAAAAACTGTTTCCATTGCAGTTTTGCGAAATACTCCTTTTTCGAATTGGCTGAAAAACCTCCGACCTCATGCGGGCGTAAAAACTTTTTTTGCGAATAAACGAGAGTTTTTTGCGAAATTGACGTGTTTCCCATTGAGCGTATTTTCAATTCGCAATTTCAATTTGCGCAATTTGAAGGGTAATGGAAACGCGGCTAGTGATATGATAATAGGTTATTTAACATGTGTCTGTATATTGGCCAAAATAACATGTTTTATTATTAAACAGTTCTTCTCAAAATCGCTCGTATGACTTTTTAAGCCTCAACTCTACAAATAAGCTTCAACTCTACAAATAATCTTCAACTCTACAAATAATCTTCAACTCTACAAATAATCTTCAACTCTACAAATAATCTTCAACTCTACATCTGGCTAGTGAACTAATGAATCTTTCAAAAAAAAAAAAACTTGTTTTTAAGCTGTACTGTATGTAATGTATAGAAATGTAAACTGAAATTATATGGTGTGAAAAAATATATAAAAGTAAAAAAAAAAGTATAAAAAGACATCACAAAGACTGTTTTAGTTTTCATACAGCCACGACAATTGTGCTTAGTGTAACTAGAAGACTGAAAACTGTCAGACACGTTGCTCACGTCACCAAGCTCAGTTTGAGCCTGCGCAGTTCGCCTGGCGATCAGGAAGTGAGTGCTTCAAATGTGCTTCACTTTTCTCCGTTGAAGTCTATGGGGTCGCTGTGTCCCATCTTATATACTGTCTATGATCTAAATCTAACGGTCTGATTTAAAAATACTTTTGATTTCGCATAATCACAAACTAACAGCCTAAAATGAAAGACAGAAAATTGAGGAAAGAAAAACATCCAGAAACGTTTTATTCATTTTCAGTAGCTAGCCTAACACTAATTCCACAAGCTTCATGTCTGTGGCCGTTTAAAAGTTCAAACCAACTCTTCTGAACAAGAATAAAACTAGGCGTAAAGTTAGGCTACAAAGTTGGCCTTATACTGAAGACTATATTCTTGCTTCATCTCCACTTCATCTCTGCTCTGACCAGACCCTTCATTTGTATGAGTAGCTCTACTAAACCAACAATAGGCGAATCATTCAATATCATTTGTGTATTTATTTTTCTAATAATGCTGTTTGTATTAGTAGCCATTTTAAAGGGGTCGTTCACAGAACAATGACAATTCTGTCATCATTTATTCACCCATAATTATTTCAAACGTGTATGAATTTCTTTGTCGGTAACCAAACAATTGATGGGCCCCATTGCGGAAAAAAAAACTAAAAACAAAGTCCTCCTCCCACAGACTTGCGAGACGCAACTTTATCTCTATTAGGCTCTATGGCCATTTAAGGATATATCCTGAATATTCCTTTAACCAAGTCTATTTGAAAAATAACAAGTGACTTTTATTTGGGGTCAGAGGGATTGGTCTTTGGGGGTTTCTTGGCCACAGCCTCAGCGAAATACATTTCCCCCAGTGCTTAGCACGAGAGGGGTTACTCTGATGGGCCGGTGGCTTGTCATGGTATATTTATCAGCCCTGTCTGCATTTATGGACATGCCGTCCAGTGGGAAGTTAGGCTTTCTTGGAAAGTTTGAAAGTCCTCGCAGCACTGCTTCATTAAAGTGACTGCTGGTACAAAGAGAGCCTGGCCAGGCTCAACCGATGCGCTTTTCATTATCACTTTTCACTATCAGGGAGACCAGATCGATTAAACCACAGTGGACGTTCTCCGACCACTGAGAGAACCATTGAACACCCGCTAGCTTGGACAAGTTGACAAGCATTATAGAGAACAAGGTCATTAACAGCGAAAATCTCCTTTCATGGGAGCAGCCGTTCCTTTCTCCAGTTGTTCCCCCATGTCAACCAGGAGCACGGTAAGCGTAAAGTAGGGAGACGTACAGCCAAGGCCGAGGCTTTATAAGAGGCCTGGTGGATGGATGTGTAAAAGCAATTCATTTTGCCAGGGAGAACATTAAGGAGGTGTGAGGAGCCAGGCTTAGCATGGGTTAAGGTGCCTTAAGGAATAGTTCACTTAAAAATGTAAATTCTGTCATCATTTACTCACCCTCAAGTTGTTTCAAACCTGTATGAATTTATTTCTTCTGCTGAACACAAAGGAAGATATTTTGAAGAATGTCAGTAACCAAACAGTTGATGAACCCATTGACTTCCACAGTATTATACAGTTCTCAAAACTCTGAGGGGGCACAACAGGTGCTGTCTGAATTGGCATGATGCATATAACTACAATGCATAGCATGTAAACTGCATTTGCATGAGCAAATTTTGTTTAATTTTAATCCCAAATAATTCCAATTGATGATTTAGCCCAAGATGTGTGATTAATCAGTATAAGAGCCGCATCTTTGAAATATGGCTTATATGTTTAAGCATTTGAACTGTCACATGTTGTGCATGCAAAATTAGGAAATGCGAATGGAAACTGAATTTGCAGTCGTGTTTCAAACGCATTGATCAATATGCTTGTGTAGACTTCAGTGAAATTGTGCGCTGGTTTCTCTGAGCTGGTGTGCGAGTCTCTGCAACTCGACAATAAAAGCAAGCTCTGATCAGCATCATCCAGCTAATTTACATTAAATGTGATTAATACTGTATCATTTCACGTGCTTCTGTGTCAAAGTGTCTGACATAAAAATAAATAAATAAATATAGAAAAATAAATAAATGAGAAAACATTAAATAAATTAAGACATAAATACATGTATACAAAAATAAATGTGGAACAATACAGTTATACATAAATAAGAAAATAAAAGGTAATTATTTTTTATTATTTATTCCTCATATATTTATTAATTAATTTATTTATTTATTACTTTGGCAGCTTTGGAATTCCATAGGAAAAGCAATCACAAACAGAGCTGTAAAATACTAGTTCTGCTGAAGATTTGGGCTAGTGATGTGCTAAAATGTGTTGCTTGTACTTCACATAACGTGATGGTTGTTGACCTCTCGTGGTCAGCTTGAGAACTGCAGATGTGACATTTTATTTCTGTCTTCTGAACCAATGAACACTTCAAACAAAATAATATTATCACGTTTTTATTTTACAATATACCAACACATTACAATACTACGGAAGCCTTGAACCACAACATGAAACAAAAAAAATAAAAATACAAGGTGGGGGGAAAAATAGGCCCGGTTTCACAGAGAGGGCTTAGATTAAGCCAGGATTTGGCCAGGATTTTTTAACGTGCCTTGAAGAAAAAAAAGAAAAACATTACTGGTATATTGAGACAAAACAATGGCACTGATATAATTTAAGATATGTCAGTGCAAGTTGCTTTTTTTAAGATAAGACAACTCAAGATAGGATAACATGCAATTTTTTTGCTGTAATTTTTTTTCTCTCTTTAATTTTTTCTCTCTCTCTCAGATTCAACACAAGTTAGAAAAAAAAAAAAAAAAAAAAAAAAAAGATGGCCAAAGCACATACCGATAAAATGGATACATAAAGTCTGTCAACTAATAATTCTTCTACTAAAGATTAGGCTAGTCTGGGCTGGTGTGGGAGAACAGACTTTCAAAGCCAAAGTCAAAGCTTTGTCTTATGTACAGAGACATGTTTCTTATGAGACAGACAAAGAACTTACAAATACAAATTTAAACAAATAAATTCTGTATAATAAGTAAGAAATGCAATGTAAAACATACATACATTCTTTCATATAATTTCTCTCAGCATTCTACCTTCCGTCATGTTTCCACACAGAGACGAAACTATGCTGCGTCTGCATTTTTGCATTCAGACAAAATGTCTGCAGTACATTTTTGTACTCGGCTACAGAAATTTTCATTTCGTTATTATCTTTTAGTATAACAAGCAACTTTACATTAAAACTGAGAGACTTACAGTGGTAACTTCAGTCTTGAAGACTGTTGAGCTCAGTTTGACCACCAACTGTCCTGAGGAGAAACATTTGAGGCAAAATATTTGCCTCATAACCTTCATAAACATGTGTTTAATGAAAATTGAGAGATTTGTTAAGCACAATGAACAGTTATAACTTAACCCAGGGCTCCAGCTGGGGAATTTCACCTTAACTATTGCATTAACTTAACTTACAACTAAGAACAATCAAGGAGAATTGTAGAATAAACAAACATTATGTAAACTGGAGGGAGTTTGTCAGCTGACCAATCTTAAAGGATTTATGAGACAGTGGATAACTGTGTCTGACAGCATTATCAACACAAGGAAGACACAAGTGCAATAAAAAATATTTTATTAACAAAAAGACTGACAAAAACCATGAGTGGATAAAGAAATAAAGTGCATTAGATCTATAAAATGTAAGTGATTAAGTTGTTGCTATGACAGAGTTATCTGATGAAAAGAAAAACTGGTGAAGATGAAGAACCGCATTCTACTTTAAAGATTATATTAAGATTCATGTATTTAAACAGGGACAATGCACAAATTAACATTAAACCTTGTATAAAAACAAGGAGAGATGTATTGTGCCAGGTTGTTGCACAAGTGCTATTTTCCGCCCGTAGTCCCTTGGCAGGTCAGTAACACATTCAAATATACAATTTTACAACCACTGTCACACTTAATTTACAATTAAAACTATCATGTGCTCAATTGTTCCCCCTTCCTAAAACCAACCCAACACAAACAAGATTATTTGTTATTAACCGAATCAGCTATACATCAAAAATGTAAGTTTTTAAAAAATAATCACATACTAATAATATAGACTATGCTACACTAATGCCAAGGTCTCTAGAAAGAGGTTTGGTTAAAGTGCAGCATTTTTTATAGATTTACTTGGATTTTAATCTAAACAATTGTGATGTATGCATCAGGATAATCGGGCATACTGAATAAGTTTTGTATGTATGCTTCTCAGAGTTTTCTGTACAGGTGTTTATTTTCATTAAAAGCTGCATGTAACTGGCAAAGTTCATTTGTGTCAGCAGTGGATGATTGACAGGCAAGCGGAACTTCACTTCAGTCTGGGATGCATTAAATGCTACTGTTAAAGTCCGCGTGAAACGGAAGTTGCAAACGACTTCTCAAGTGTTGTGACGCATTTCCGAGTGAAACGGAATATTGAACAGAGGGCATGGTTTTACTTTAGCGCTCCTCCTCTCCATCTCTCGCCCATAGCAGAGTAACGGTTTGAGGGGAGTGGTTAAGCGATTAAGCAACCCAAGCCGTCAAACCTACGTCATCAGAAAAAGAACCATTCCAGACCGGAAGTAAAAAAAAATTCTGTGTATTAACTTGCACAGATTAATTGTTCACCACAAGACTAGTAATATCCGCTAACAAAGTAAATAGGGTCAATTTTGATTTCATGCCGACTTTAAATACACCTAGCCTGGTTCTACCAGACTCTTGTACATTTCATTTGTACAGAGAGTCTGGCCTCTTCATTGACAAGCGTTAACTTCCTTGTAGGCGAAAGTTTAAAACTATTGGATCTGCCCAGAGTCACTCAGGATCTGCCATAACCAATCGCTAACGTTTGGTCGTGACGTATGTCATGCGCCTGAACCGGCCGTAAACACGTACCCAAATGATCAGAGGATTGCGTTTAGAATAAGATGTCTGTCAACGAGAGATGCAGTTCTTCGAATTTAAAAATTCACGGAACAATTACAAATTCTAAATGTATATTTGACACTCAGGACATTGATAATGTATTCAGTCAACTGTCAAAGCTGAGTCTAATCATTAACAATACGCCACTGCGCTCGGTTCAGATCTGCCGCAAATGCTGTGTAGTGATCGCTCGCATCTTTCTCCGCTGCCATTACTGAACTACAACTCAAACTAACGCACGACATCAACGTCATTGTTCTCAGCCACTCCCTCTGTTCGCTGATTGGACAGGTGAAATTTTGATTTCAGAAAACCAAAGAATACACCACAATCCCAGACCTAGTACTGAAGGAAAATGAAAATTGAGCGGAAGTACGTAGGAGGGCGGAGCCAGGCTAAAATACACCCACTGTAGCTGAAAAATACGGTATATACATTTGTATATTATGTTGTGTATATTTTTAATAACAAGAAAATAATGACTTCGCCACTTTGGCTTAAATGTCTGCCATTCTTTTTTATTTTATATTTTGTTTCCTTGTAAGGCTTTGTTTTTAAAATAGGGAAATTAGTTTGGCTGTAATGGTCACTTGCAAAATAGTAAAATCAACATGAAAAAGAATTTTGATAAAATCGTGAATCGTAATTTTCCTGAAAAAAAAAATCTTGATATGATTTTTTTTCCCATATCTCAAGAGCTGTAAGTAAACTTCTATTTGTCTTTTGTTGTTTGATTCGCATTAATGGCGCAATTGTCAGCAGGTTTATTAGACTTCTGCCCCTTTAAGACCAAATGCAGATATAATAACACACAACATATTTTCTCCTAACTATTTACGCTCATTTAAGACTTATAATGTATAATTTACTTGTCTTTCGCGGCCCGTTTCGGAGCACACACATGAGCCACCCTGAAGTTGGTGTTTCTCGCGCGGTATTAGTTTACAGCAATCACAGACTGTGCCGATTCTGACGTGAAGTTTGGGTTTTAGGGAGGAAGGAATGCACACCGCTGTGAAGGGAAGGAAGATGCACTAGACAGAACTGGCTAGTTTTTTTTAAGTTTTACCTCAAATATTTATAATTCTGGGAAGCCAAAATCAAAAATAAAATTTTATTAATATCACAGCTCTAAAGTGTAACCAGAATAAACTTCTATCGGCCATTATCACCAGTGGGGACTAGCAAAAAAAACAGTCGCAGACAAATTATTTAATATTATCCCATATCGCATAGCGTGATTAATATGAAAGGGCAGTGATCAACCCACCAAACCCCCCACCCAATTTTTTATTATTACTGATCTGCATGATTTTAGGCCGATTATTCCGGAAGAATCTCATCCCTGAAAATGTCCACAAATGGAAAATGACAGTAAGGCATAAAGAAATCATGTAGCCCACAACAATGTAACGTTCAATATCACTTGATACATTTGAGTGCTAAATTTGGCAATGACAGTTATGATTAGCAATATTTGAATTGCTTCAATATGGATGAGTTTAATTCCAATATCATCATGATTGTAGGCCTTATACTAAATATGGCTTTATGCTTGCTTCATCTCAGCTCTGACCAAGATCCTCTCAATCCATTTCACCTGTGAATAAAATAAAATGATCATTTGTAAGAGTACTAAATCAACAGTAATCATTTAATATCTCTTGTGTACATGTATATTTATAATAATGCAGTTACATTAGTAGTCATTTTAAATAGTAGCCTAATACATAAGAGCTAGTATGATAAACTTTACATTTGTCAAAGCAGTGTGGTTTGAAGCAGTTTAAATTAGCTATTAAATACATGCATTTCTGTATAATCACTGTGAATTCATAAGATGTAGGTTTAAATGGTCTCACCAAATCTCACCAAAATCCCTGTTCATTTTAAAAACTGATAGTCAGTTGAGAATAGAGTTTATATTTGAATATAGAATGTACATTTTAGATTAAGTTGTACAGACATCAGATCCTCACACATTTCTTAAAGTTTGGAAAGTAAAGAAAGCTTCAAGCAATGTGACGTGATGCTTGTCAAAGTAAAAACACACAAGAGAGAGACATTGATCACGTGAGGCTGGACGCTGTGAGCTGAAGCTGGAATCTGCTCTGAGTTTACCTGCGTTTTACAAACTGTGAACAACTATCAGTCTAGTTTTGTTCTCTCAAATTCAAATGATGTTCTACTGATGCAATTCATAAAGCTATTGTTCAATAAAGTTGTTTGTTCCTTAGTTCTTTTTCTCTCCAGAAACCACTAAAGTACAAACCTCGCCCCCCGGCTGATTCTAAAGATGTCATAGGTCATGTCAAGCCAAGTCACCTTCATTTATATAGCGCTTTATACAATCCAGATTTTTTCAAAGCAGTTTTACAGCGATAACAGGGAATTAAAACAACAGATTTATTGGGGCTGTACAGCAGCTCTAGAAGAAAGTCATTGTCCAGTTTAAGCAAGTTCAGGGTTGATTCATTTCCATTGTAAAAAAATGTATAGGGCCATTTACATGAAAACAGAAAACTCTGAATACATTCTGGCCGTTCATTTGCATGACACAGCATTTTGGTGGCCTGAGAACGCAAACTTTGAAACATGTTTCAAAGTGCAAGTTTTTGAAAACAATATTATCATCTCAGTGTAAACTTCAAAAACGTGAAAACGGTGACGGCGTGCACATATCGTGTTTAGTCTGTGTGTGCATTTGAATGCGTATGTGCGCAGACGCGTACTCTTTCTTTACAAATTGACATCGCCAACTACTTGTCTGGCCTGCATTATACAGCGTTTTAACCTTAGAAGCATTACGGTTTTTCACAATCAGATCCATCCATGATTTGTCTGAAGTCTGAACTTTCTTGGCAGGTGACTGTGATTGACCAATGACTTTGAATTAGCTGTGGGGTGGGCTTGTGCTTAACTGGTTTTCAATCAATTTAAATTTTGCCCTCATTGTTTCAATAAAACTTAATTATATTTTCCTTGCACAAATATTGAAAGACTGTCAGAGATTAATGAAAGTATTTTAACATCACTGATGTTTACTCACCTCAGTGTACAGTTTGAGTCTCGTATCACGTCTCTGAGCTGCTTTGAGTCTCTGATCATATTGTCTCTCAGATCAAGCTCTTTTAAAAACTGCAGTGCATTTGAGTTTGTCAAAGACTGAGTTAAAGCAGAAACATCTGTAATGCCACAGTCATTTAGCCTAGAAAGAGACAAACAGACAGAGATCATCTTACTTTCACCAGATCACAAATCTGTATAAAGTATAAAGTGTCTTAGTTTAAAGTGTTGAAGTGTTTGTTAAAGAGATATTCCACACAAGGTTACAGTCGGTTTATGATGGTTTATTGTTTGAAAAGTTTAAAATATTATTATTTTTCCTCACAAACACCTATCGTTTTTTCTTTTTATCAACTGGTCGTATGGATAACCGTTGTGTGTGCTTTGTGTGATTTATGAAGCGTCATCTTTGGAAGTCTAGTACATAGAGACAGATTATTTATCTAAAAATCTTGTTCATCTGAATAAACACATATACATCTGAGATGACATTAAGGAATGTAAATGATGACACTTTCAGTTTTGGGTTGAGTATCTCTTTATCGCTACACTACACTTTTGTGCCTCTATTGGTGAAAAATAAAACTAAGTACTGGAGTTACTTTTACTGTGTAAGTGTGTATGATGCAAGTCATTTCCCATAAAATCCATACAAACAGCTCTAAAATACAGTTCAATATTACAGGTTTATCAAAGTGTATTAGGGTAAAGCCACAGTTTGGGAGACTGATCTTTTTGCACTCTCAGATTAATAACATGTTATTTTTTAAATAAATTAAAAGAAAATGCATAGTGTAGCTTTAAACATTTTGATTATTTTTGTCGTTCCTATCTCAGGTGGTACGAAGCACAAACAGGCCTGGATATATGGGGTTGTTGAGCACATATTGATCTTTAAACCAGACAGAGCACTTCAAGCACCTCTAAACAGATGGAAAGAGTTTGAAATAGACTAAATTGCTACAGATGTATACATTTATTTATTTGGCTCTCAAAACTTCTAAATTTTACTATTGTGTTGTGTGTGTGATTATATTGTCTCTGTTTTTAAGGCTGTCACACTAGTTCTGTGTGCTGGAAGATGTCGTTTATTCTCTTTCATTTTTCTCTTTTCTTTTCTTTATCGTAGCAGTAGATTTATTTTCCACATTTTCACAATCTGTATTCTTTTTGTATTCATTCTTCAAATTTAACACAATAGACCTAAGTGAGGTTAGATGACATTTGATTTTATGTGTATGAAAATAACGCTGTTCGAAACATTTTTAAATATATATGTGTACTAAGATTTATTTTTAGTTAAAAGACATTTAAAATAAAGTGCAACAGAAGGTGCAGAGCTTTAAACACTATTACTTGAGTCCTGTTGTCTTAAAATAACCTGTAAACTGTAATCTCACAGAGACTGCTGTACAGTAAAATGATACTAACTTTAGTTTCTCCAGTTTGCACTGTGGGTTCATCAGTAGATCACTGAGGTTTTCCACTCCAGAGTCTCCTAGTTTATTCCCGCTCAGGTCCAGTTCTCTCAGGTGTGATGGGTTTGATTTCAGAGCTGAAGTCACAGCAGAACATCCTTCATCTGTCATACAGCAGCTTAACCTACATTTGGAGAAATGAGAAAAAGAAAATCTTCATTCAGTAAAGTTATAGCATCTTCAAAACAAATAATGGACAAATTCCAAACTGCCTTTTTTGTGCCCTTCAATGGCAGAGGAGACACGATCTGTAGGGACGTTCGAAACAAAAGTGAACAACTGAATCCCTTCATGAAGGGCCTTTCAGCAAGTCTGTTAACAAAGGTACATGTGATGGTCACTTTTTAATTTTACATTACACTTTTATAATTTTTGGTCATGTGACCCAGGGTGATGAGTCCTCGTGATTCATTTTAAAGACAGATGACGGGAGAGTTTGAGTAAACATATGATCAGAATAATTCAAGTTGTTTTGTTTGTGATATATAGGCCGATTAGACACATTTTCATCTTGAATTAAGAAAAGGTAGACATGTAAGGTAAATGTGACTATACCAGTGTCCAAAGAAGATATGGCAAGTTTTTATAAATTTGAGAGCAGAGAGGGAACACCCACACACATAAAGCATATTTTAAAAGCTTCATTGTAAAATATATATTTATTTACAAATATCATATATTACTGTAAGAAGGTTAATGTAGGAAAAGTTAATGGGCTGCTGGACTCCATACTGTGTTGTCATGGTAACATTCCAAGTGCAGATAATGAGGAAATTACATTGTCATTGTCTTCACCAAGTGTGTTCCAAACCGCTTCATTATGACACGCAAAAGCTCTGATGCCCTTAAAGTCCCCATTTCAAGGACTATCAGAGTGAGAAGGGCATAAGGATGCTCACTTACAATTGGAATTCACCAAAACTGTGAACTCAGTGTCTTGATTTAAACTGTACATGTGATTTTAAGAATTATGATTGATGTATGTGAATGTTACTGACCTCAAAATCTCCAGTTTACAGTGTGAATCCTTCAGTACGTCACATAAGTGATTCACTCCTGTGTTTCTTATTTCATTTATACTGAGGTCCAGCTCTCTCAGGTGTGATGGGTTTGATTTCAGAGCTGAAGTCAGGATGAGACACTGTTCCTCTGTAATACTGCATTCACGCAGACTGAAGACAGAAAGAGAACAGACAAACTGAAATGCAACATCAGGCACTAGTTTAATTTCTGATACTCTGTTTTTAAGACTGTCAGACTAGTTCTGTGTGCTGGAAGATGTTGATTCTTCTCTATCATTTTTCAACAATATCTTTTGTCAGTTTTCTTTACTCTTTATCGTAGCAGATTTCTACATAACGACATTTACACAATCAGTACATTGTATCAAATTCTTCAACTTTAACGCAATAGACCTTAGTCAGGTTAAACGACATATTGAATTGTATGTCTATTGTGAAGGGCTATAGAGGTACTTTTTAACTGCGTTTGACTACACCACCCCAATTTTACTTGGGTAGGAGATCCCAAATGACTAGAGTTTTTTAAATATTTATTCACACACACACTAATAGTTATTACTAGTTAAAAGACATTTAAAATAAAGATTAACAGAAGGTGCAGAGCTTTAAACACTATTACTTGAGTCCTGTTGTCTTAAAATAAACTGTAAACTGTAATCTCACAGAGACTGCTGTACAGTATAATGATACTAACTGTAGAATCTCCAGTTTGCACTGTGGGTTCATCAGTAGATCACTGAGGTTTTTC
The DNA here is from genome assembly GCA_033366665.1 of Phoxinus dragarum. Taxonomy (NCBI): domain Eukaryota; kingdom Metazoa; phylum Chordata; class Actinopteri; order Cypriniformes; family Leuciscidae; genus Phoxinus; species Phoxinus dragarum. The sequence continues at coordinate 19,900 of JARPMJ010007819.1, read as the reverse complement.
ACTCCAGAGTCTCCTAGTTTATTCCTGCTCAGGTCCAGCTCTCTCAGGTGTGATGGGTTTGATTTCAGAGCTGAAGTCACAGCAGAACAACCTTCATCTGTCATTTCACAGAAGCTTAACCTACATTTGGAGAAATGAGAAAAAGAAAATCTTCATTCAGCAAAGTTATAGCATCTTCATAACAAATAAAGGACAAATTCCAAACTGATTGTTTTGCGCCCTTCAATGGCAGAGGAGACACGATCTATAGGGATGTTCGAAGTGAAAGTGAACAACTGAATCTCTTCATGAAGGGCCTTTCCACAAGTCTGTTAGTGATGGACTGCAGTGTTCACATTGCATGATTTTTTAAAGTGGTCAGATCACTGTTCTTTCCACACTACACGACTATCTGGGGTAACATTCAGTTGCTGCTGTGTGCACTGCATGATGGATCGGTTTGGTTACACATTGAATGACTTTACAATAGGAAGAATCGCTGACAACTCTGTCTGGTCCGTGTAATGGAAAAATTGTTTTAATTGATCTTCAACATATATTGTAATGAGAGTCACATGTTTCTATGTTCATATTGTGGTAAGTGAACGGAAAATATGTGTATTTGAACGAGAGATAATATTTGTGTTTGTATACCTGTGAACGTGCAGGAGTGAGACACTTTGGGGACAGCTGGAAAGGGACCTTTGGTCCTTGAGGTCAGAGTGCATTTACTTAAGGTGGTCTTAGTGTCAGCTACTGTAAGTGTTAATAGAAACTTATATAACAATGGGTCGCTTCTCTGTGGAATGCATAGCGGAAAGAAGCCCTGATGAATACGACATTGAAAAGAGTATAAAGGCTGCCCAGCTGTTGCTGACTTTTGTCTCACTCACTCCACAGGGTAATCATTTATGGTCATGTGACCCAGGGTGACGAGTCCTCGTGATTCAATTTAAAGACAGATGACGGGAGAGTTTGAGTAAACATATGATCAGAATAATTCAAGTTGTTTTACACATTTCACACATTTTCATCTTGAATTTCATATGAAGTTTAAATAAGTTAATAGGTCAGAAATGTTTTTAATAGTAGACATGTAAGGTAAATGTGACTATACCAGTGTCCAAAGAAGATATGGCAAGTTTTTATAAATTCGAGAGCAGAGAGGGAACGCAGCAACCACCATATTGATGTAAGAATGTTATTTGTAAGAAAAGTTAATGGGCTGCTGGACTCCATACTGTGTTGTCATGATAACATTTCAAGTGCAAATAATGAGGAAATTACATTGTCTTTGTCTTCACCAAGTGTGTTCCAAACCGCTTCATTATGACACGCAAAAGCTCTGATGCCCTTAAAGTCCCCATTTCAAGGACTATCAGAGTGAGAAGGGCATAAGGATGCTCACTTACAATTGGAATTCACCAAAACTGTGAACTCAGTGTCTTGATTTAAACTGTACATGTGATTTAAACTGTACATGTGATTTAAACTGTACATGTGATTTAAACTGTACATGTGATTTAAACTGTACATGTGATTTTAAGAATTACAGTTGGTGGCCAACCAGAATGCCTATTACCCTGCGGCAAAAATAAACCAGTCGCATTTCAAAGTCATTCGCGAAATAACCGCCAGGTGACGCAAAGGGACATTTAGCAAAATACCATAATTGCTGTATTTTAAAATGTAAGTGTGGGGCTAATGCCAATGAAATACTACAACTACAGTAATTTCCCAATAAGGCTACAACAAACATGAAAAATCAAAACAAGAGCTATTTACATTTGCTGTACAACAATGAAACAAACACAGATTTGGTGGAGTTGAAACTGCATGTCATTAAGTAATTAAATAAATACAATTTGATTAATGTTTTTTAAACAAAGATCATATACAAATTAGTCTACATATAGTACACATATAGACAATTATTTGTATGAACAGTGAACTATTATATATCTCTGTTTGTAGGATATCGGTTTATTTAAAAAAAAAACAGCACAAGGTCTTGTTAAAAAAAACTTTTAAAAATGAGGCTGAATGAATGTGTAAAAAGCAGAATAAAACAAAAATGTTGGGGAAAAAAACAACTTTTTTTAAATTGGCCTATTAGGCTACAACAGAATTGCCCAGCAAGCAATAGCCGTCATTTCACCGTCTCGGTTAAATATAGACCCGATATAGTCCGGCTATGTGTAACCCACTTCACTTCTAGACAAAATAACATTGAATCTGGTTACATGTAATTTTTTTTCAAAATAACTTGCGATATGTATGATATTCCATCATGTAAGCAAAGTCAACTGTGAGTAAGGTGTTTGGTTTCATTTCTTTGACATGTTCTATGTGTAGGCTGTGCGTAGACACGATCTAGCTCGTAGTCAGACCGGCTATTTGTAGCCCACTTATAGTCAAAACTGATTAATTGTAGGTTTTTTGTGCAGGCAACGCATTAGATGTTGGTTGATATCCCATGTTCGCATTGGTAATAATATATACAAGGTGCAAGTGTCATTTCATGACATGGTCGATCTGTAGTCACGATTTAGCTCTGAATTGGACGGGCTAGTGCAGTCTGCTTTTAGCCCACCCGGCGAAATCGAGGCGATCAGCGGTCTACGTTTAACGGCTATAGCCCTGATTTAGACCAGCGATTAGTAAAGCCAAAATAGTCTTAAAATTGTTTACATGTTTTTCACCCACGCAGCTTCATGTTTGCTGTCAAACACAACATTCATACGCAATCTACGATCGATATTATTTGACTCTTTCATTTTAAATTAAATAAAAATGCAAATACATTTCTCAACCGCTAGATGGCAACAGCCCTACTGAGACATGACTACTGGCAACACAAGACTTGATAGTTAGTAGCTAGAGATCACTGTTCTTGCGATCGCGGGATATAAACATTTCTACCATTTTTAACAATTTTAAACGAGCCAGAGCATTGCATTCAGCTGTCGGTCGAAGAGAACAGGTAAAAGACATTCCTACTTTTGTCTTGTAAGTATCTGTGTTTTCGTTTTGATATGCTCATAATTTGTATCTAAATTATTTGTTATCATTAGTGGTGGGCAGATCGAGGCTTCATGAAGCAATGAAACAGTTGAACCAAATGTGCCATATTGTTTCGAGGCTTCGAATCAATCCGATACCCGTCTCAACGGTGACACCTAGTGGTCACTTGCAGGTGTCGCTCTGAAACAACCTTGACGAGCCATTAAATTTTTTTGTATTTTTCTAATATGTGAAGCTTGTAACCTATAGGCTCCTCACTGTGCATACTGTTATTTTGATCATGCAAAATTAATATTTGGACTTAGCACACTTCTTTTTTTTAAAGATAATTTCTCCAGCCTTTGAAAAAATCCTCTCACAAGGGACACTTGTTGCTGGCATGCAAATATATTTTTTTAGCTAGGACATACAAATGAGGAAAGATTAATGCTCTCTCTTTCCAGTAAGTAAGTGGATCATGAGTTCTGGGCAAATACGCATCGTTGATGTATTAATATGTCACTATATGTATACTCTGTCTGTCTTAGCCTATCAGTAAATGTGTGGTGTAAATTTAAATGTAAGCCTAAATAGCCTATAACTAATCAAATCGCACTATAAATGTCACTATATCACCAAAAATCCGCTATCTCAAAATCAAACTCCTCTTACAAAAACCCACGAGGTCAATAATATGCGTTGATTTCACTTTTATACAGATGTGCGATTGTGTGGTCTGTTCCCGACCGTGTCAATCAAACGCTGATTCGGCGGATCACACCTGATGAAACACTTCGTCAGCCATCCCTAGTTATCATGTGTTGTTGGAATCGTGACATTTTAGCAGGTAGGCTACAGTGTAACATATGCACGTGCAACCTCATGTTTCCATGTTCCCTTAAACTCGAATGATCTGAATCCAAAGGGGTAGGCTAAACGTGAAACATGTGCAACCTATTGTGTGTTATGAAAGCCAAACATATTTTACTCTTTTCTTTAGATCATTATGATATGAAAATAGCATTTCCTCACTAAAGCTCTCATCTTTGCCAAAGTCCATCATTGATTTGCACTATAGCCTAATATTGAATTTTACTGAACAAATTATAGAGAGAGAGAGCATAAGCTAACAGAGTAGAATAATATTTTTCATTGTACACAATAAGATGAAGTTTCATTCAAGATGCCTCCATTCATTCAAGTTTGAAACTTTCAAATTAATTTTATAATACAGCATACAAATGATTGGCAATATAAAATTAGCAATTATAAAAAGTATCCGGCAGTATATCAATAATGCCAATAGCTCAGATGTGCATAAAGCCTAAATAGAACTCTTAAAAAAAAAAAAAACCAGTAGCCTACAGGTTAATAGTCCATAATAATGCAAATACCTCAGATGTGCATTAAAACCATAACAGAACACACATACACACACACACACAAAAACAGTACAAGTGAATGTGTTAGTCTATACACACTTCAGGTTAAACTGTCAACAATGCTTTTCTTGTGCAAAAATAAAAATATATATTTTCTTATTTGGCAGATGCCGTGATGACCAACTTCCCAGCAGCAACAGAGTTTGAGCTCAGAAATGCAATTGGGGGGCATTTTAAACAAGCATCAGGGGGGTTGGTGGTTAAGGAAATAAAGCCAACAGTTAATGTTTTATAAACCAACAGGTTTTTTATTTGGTCATTCTTTATATTTTTATTATCCTAAGATGTTGATGTTCCATATTTTTTTATCGTCTTTATATTGTATTTTTAATATTTTATTTGAATCATTTTTATGTTCTGATCTTTTTGTAAGTTGTCTAAGTTGTTAATGTTCTTTTTCTAAATAAAACCTTTATATTTAATTAGTTTGGATGGATTGTCATTTGAGAACCCGTTATATTTGAGTGAAAAGAATCATTTAGCCATCATTTTGTTGTCTATTACATGTATATGTAGTCGTTTAATAGCCGTCTAATAGATGACTAGTCTATTCTTGGGCTATGGTTAGACGTCTATTAGATTTTCACTGACAGCCCAAATTCAGCCTTGTTTTAGCCTAGACCCATATGCACTGTCTATAGACGTATATATGTAGTCGTTCAATAGCCGTCTAATTGATGACTAGTCTATTATTGGGCTATGGTTAGATGTCTTATTCTTGGGCTATGGTTAGATGTCTATTCGATTTTCACTGACAGCCCAAATTCAGCCGCCTTTTAGCCTAGACGTCTGGGCTGTGTTTTGACAGCTATTAGACGTCTTTTAGACGCAAAATTGCTTTCTGGGTGGTTAAATTTAACACAAGCAAAAAGATAAATATGTAAAAGTAAATTTGAAACCGAATAGAACAAACTTTTAGAACAGAAAAATAGAATCAAAAGTTAAAATAGAGACAACAACAATATAGCCTATATTTTCATATTGTAGATGTCGGTGGGCAACAGAAGCCTATTCCTGGGGGAGCAGCGCGATAATAAACAAAAAAATACACCACAAGAACACCATATCTCGCAGTCAGTGAAAATAAATGAGGTGCAATGATGCTGATTATTTTGACTATTCTATTGAGGAATGAGACGAATGAAAAGAGCGTCTCTGGACAACTGATCTTGGGCATTTCTCAGTAAATTTGTGGTCGAGTGGTAGAACTAAGGTTTCAATAATTTAGATGACATGGGTTCAAATCCCGAAAAAACATGGGCTATTGTAGTTTATTATTATTATCATCAATGCAGAGAGATTTCTAAAATATTTTACTCCTCACAAGAGCAGACTGAGCTGTCTTTAGTTAAAGTCTTAAATGAAGGCAAAGAGTCGTAAGGTTTTTGAATGGTGATTAATCGTGATTAATTAGAAAAATAGTGTGATTAATCTAGTTAATTTTTGCAATTGATACAAATAAATAAAGAAACATGAATAAGTCTTATGTTTATTTTGATTGAATATTAGGTCATATCTCCGCAATTAATGTGTATTGCCTGCCTCTGCAATTCGGGCACCCCCCATAATCCCATCTCAATCCCGGTCCGTCATCTCAATTTCGTGAATGATTCAAAAAACAATAATTCAGCAGATTAAAGACGAGCTTTATCGCGTGTGTTCGCCTGTGTGTGTTTTGTCATCTGTGCAGCACAACTGAGGCTCAACTGGAATCTAGCAAAGTATGTATCATGTACTGTATGTTGTAATGTGCCATTATTAATTCAACAAAATGTCTGATTTTAACAATGTTACTATTTAAGCATCAAGAACGGTAAAACAAACGCTGTCGGCCAACATCGGTTAACAAATGACATGTTATCGTCTAAACGCCTATTAATAAAAATGACAGACAATGAATAATAAGCTCTGAAAAGTGTTTAGAATCAAAAGAACATTAAAAAAATATATATTTTTTTTTTGACAAATATTAAACTAGTGCCAAAATTATGAAGATGGTTTATAGCGCTGAGATTGGAACTCAGAAAGCTTGAAGCACCGCGAGGCACATGTTGAAGTGTAGACCACACAGTTATCGTCTGAACGCTGTTTTAAGAGCATGAGCTTAACTAAATCTTATGCTCATGCAAATCCTCATTGATGTAACGTTTTTATATTGCAATGTTTTATGTTGAAATTGTTTCATTATTTATTAAAGAAAACGATGCTAATAACAACTTACTGTAAGCCTATTTAATTCTTAATATAATAAAGAATGCTTAAACACAAATGCTGCCGACTGACATCGGTTAGCAAGTCCTGACAATGTTTTAATTTTACAATAATTTCGTATAATTTATTTCACTGTTATGTTTCAGTAAATAAATCTACTAACAAATTAAACACAAAGTATAAGACACATGACCTATTGACATGCGTAGCCTTTCTAAATTATAGAAAAACTGGGCACACAATGTTAACGTTTAGCCTACTTTGCTTAAATTTGATCCAATAATAGAAGCCTACATTTGTTTCAGTGAATTTGTACTGTATTTTGGGTACTGTGATTAATAATTTGTTTAACTACAATGTTTCACTTGAATTTATCGGCTACCACAGTTCTCAATGAGCCGGCAGATTATGCAATAGAGAGAATAAACTGACACTTTTCAAAGTCTGTGATTTTAGCGCCTCTTAGCGGTAAAATGCAGCAAATACACATCCCCAATTTTACCACTGTGGAAACGGCAGCCGTAAAAGTATTATTCTGGTTGTCAACCAACTGTATGATTGATGTATGTGAATGTTACTGACCTCAATCTCTCCAGTTTACAGTGTGAATCCTTCAGTAGGTCACATAAGTGATTCACTCCTGTGTTTATTATTTCATTCCCGCACAGGTTCAGCTTTCTCAGGTGTGATGGGTTTGATTTCAGAGCTGAAGTCACAGCAGAACAACCTTCATCCGTCATATCACAGTAATTTAACCTACATTGGGAGAAATAAGACAAAGTCTTAATTGTGTTTCAGTCAAATACCAAAACTCTTTTTGCCTTTCGTTTAGATAAAATTATTCTTCCTCACCACAATGTCTCCAGTTTACAGTGTGAATCCTTCAGTACGTCACATAAGTGATTCACTCCTGTGTTTTTTATTTGATTCTTATTGAGGTTCAGATCTCTCAGGTGTGATGGGTTTGATTTCAGAGCTGAAGTCAGGATGAGACACTGTTCCTCTGTAATACTGCATTCACGCAGACTGAAGACAGAAAGAGAAAAGACAAACTGAAATGCAACATCAGGCACTAGTTTAATTTCTGATACTCTGTTTTTAAGGGTGTCACACTAGTTCTGTGTGCTGGAAGATGTTGATTCTTCTCTATAATTTTTCAACAATATCTTTTGTCAGTTTTCTTTACTCTTTATCGTAGCAGATTTGATACATAACGACATTTACACAATCAGTACATTGTATCAAATTCTAGTTTCAACGGATTAGTTTCTGGGCCTACAAACAAACAAAAAATGTATGATAAATCTCAAACCCATAAACTATTTGAAAGACAAAACTAAAGGCAGGGAAAACAGTGATCAGTTGCGCAGGACCACTCAAACTCTTTTGGCTGATTTCAAAAGCCACAGGAAGTACAACAGCTGTTAGTATCTATCCATCACTCTTCCAGCTTGACATAGCCAACGTGAGGGCCTTTAAAAGCAACTTCTGTGCAGTTTGCTGTGATGGTAACTCAGTGTCCACCAGCCAAACCTGGTCAGCATTTAGGACATTTAGACCACACGTCTACAACAAATCAACAGAGCTTGTTCTTCCAGCGACCATGCCAAACAATTCAGGCACTGCAACCATTCCATTCATAGGAAGTGGCATATTTAAAGGGAAACTGCAACCTCTATAAATACCCTCAGCAGCGCCCTCTATTGACTTGGCTACACTATGATAATGAGGTTGTGAGAAAAATTTAAATATATACTGGTACACGAAGATTTATTACTAACTAGTTAAAAAATTTTTTAAATAAAGTGTAACAGAAGGTGCACAGCTATAAACAATATTACTTGTTGTCTTAAAATAAACTTTAATCTACACAGTAAATGCTGTACAGTAAAATGTTACCAACTTTAGATATCCCAGCTTGCATTCTGGGTTCATCAGTAGATCACTGAGGTTTTTCACTCCAGAGTCTCCTAGTTTATTCTCACTGAGGTTCAGCTTTCTCAGGTGTGATGGGTTTGATTTCAGAGCTGAAGTCAGGATGAGACACTGTTCCTCCGTCATACTGCATCCACACAGACTGAAGACAGAAAGAGAAAAGAAAGTGACTCAGATCTATGATGGCCCACTCCTTTTTTTGTGCAAGGGCGTAGTTTTGGTTTGAACATTGGGAGGAGTTGAAGTGGCAACCGTTTAGCGGGTCCCGGGGCATGCTCTCTCATGAGATTTACTTATTTGTTTGTTTTTTGCAAAATAGTTTTTTTGTGGTATAATCCACACATGCATTGATAACATAACTGCAATAAAGTAATAGTTAACAATTATTTGTTTACATAGGATAATAATGCATTTTATTTTATTTAAGCTAATACTTATCCGTTTGACAGAATTTTCTAAATCAAAGTGCCATGGTAGGTCACACTAACTTTACTTAAAATGTTCTTATATTGAAAATGTTAATTTCCTGTCATCTCTTGGCATATCTGAAGCCAGATTTTTCCTAATATTTGTCATTATTAGCAGAAAAGAAACAAATTGTTTAGTAAATAATTCAAGAAGGTACTCTTGATTCTAACTTGTACTTGGCCTAAAAGGTTGTTCTGGTAGTTTAACTATTAGCATTTATTACAATAAGTACATAATCACAGGTAAGATCATTGATGTCTCCTCATTACCATAAGGCCAATGTTCACTTTTTTATATTTCTTTATATTTTTATCTATAGAATTTGCAATGAAAAATAGCAACCTACACATTTAGAAACTATACACATGCCACAGTTGTAATATAAATCTTTAGTGAAAAATCTATTCTCTTAACAGATAATCTATTGCAAATTCTACAAGTTAGTCAAAATTTACCACAATAAATACAATAGAATTTGATAAATTCTAATAAGAGTGGTCATGAGTTGTTTAAAAAGCTTTCTAATTTATGTTGGTGCAGGATGATGTTTCTCCTCTTTTCATCAGTCTTTTTGGTTTATGTGGCTGTTTTAGATCATGTTTGACTTTCTCCATTGTGTTTTAAAGCGATAAATTCTCAATAGAACTCAAATGGGTTGCACATTTTATCACCAGCTTCGCGATAGGAACGGCTCGAGCGAATCTTATCACACTTTTGTAGCGCATTGGTGAACGCTCGTAGAGTAGCAGTGATTCGCGAGCGGCACTCATGCCCACAGTCAAATAAACCGGACTTCAGTCATAATACACAGATATTGGTCCGTTTGATTCGTACGGGAACATTGTGCTTATAAAATCTCTGAACGCGCGATGTATATAACTAATGGCCTGATTCTATGTTTACATTAACCATGGTAAGCTATAAATATTGCTTGCTTGTTTTGGTTATTGGGGGGTTTACCTCCCCCATCCCCTCCACAAACTACACCCCTGGTCATGTCTGATAGTAGTTTGTCATTTGAAAATCACTACACATATTAACTGAATAAAAAATATATCAGAATAATCTAATGTGTTTCCTTCAACAGTCAAAAACTGAAATAATTATTAAAATCAATTTACTGTGGTTTTGTGTCTGTCAATCGCCCCTGACTCAATCAAATGAGGAAATAGCACTACCAGCTACTGTAACATTACTATTAAAGGTAAGAAAAATACTATTTTTAACCATGTGAAATACTCACTTCAGTGAGTTGAGTTTACATTGTTTATTCTGCAGAAGAGCAGCGATCTGATTCACTCGTGTGTCTCCTAGTTCACGTTTACTCAGATTCAGCTTTCTCAGGAGTAACGGGTGTTTACCCACAATTCCTCTCACATACTGACAGGCTTCATCTGCAGCAGGACCCAAAAACCTGCAGAAGAGAAGATGAAGAACGATTCAGTTAAATTCTCAACTAAACTTGGTGTAATGACAAAATCCATTTTTACATGATTTTAGTCTTGGAATCGTGCAGTCAACTTTGATTTAACAACATATTATGTACTGTAGCTTATTGTATTATTGAAATAATATTTCCATAAATAATTTGGCTGCATATAATGTATGTTGTGTTATTTCATCATGTCTCACCTCAGTGTCTTCAGTTGACAGTCTGGATCCTGTAGTAAATCATCGAGCTCCTTCACTCCTGATTGTCCAGGATCATTTCCTGTGAGATCCAGCTCTATCAGGTGTGAAGGGTTTGATCTCAGAGCTGAAGCCAGAGCTTTATAACCTTCTTCTGTGATACTGCAGTCTGAAAGTCTACAGAAAAGAATATAGAGATTATATCACTGAATATAAAGACAAACGAAATGCCCAGTGTTAGACACAATAGAGTTAGAGTCTAACATTATCAACTCACTCTGTTATAATTCACGTGGCTTCTACAATATTGAACAAGCAGAGCAGATCTACAACTAGCAAATCAATGCTATTCATGAATTCATTAGGATCATTATGGTGATGTAAATTAACCATATTTGTTTCTGAAACAAAGTAGATAGTATAGTGGTAAACTAATTTTTAGTCGTCACAATTTATGTAAATGAACTTATATTGAAATCTATTATTTACACACACTTGGTAAAGTATATCTTAATAACACCTTTTGTCTGCTGCCACACAACTTACCTCAGTATCTCCAGTTTACACTTTACACTCTTCAGTCCAGAGCAGAGATGAATTACTCCTGAACTCTGTAGATTATTATTGTTCATATTCAGCTCTTCCAGATTGTTATCTGATTCGAGAGCTTTAGCCAGACTTGAACAGCTTTTGTCTGTTAAATCACAATCGTTTAACCTACAAGAAATAATTTAGTAATAAAGTAAAATTTTATGCAAACAATGGATTTGCTATATACAAATATTTAAAAAATCAATTTAGTCATTTTAGACAAACAAGAAATATACTCTAGGGTGGTGGGCTACACTGACAATACAGCTTTTCTCATTCTACATAAAAACAAACAAACATGATTGAATTAAGAAAAATGTCATTTTTAATCAAAAGGAGTTTAGTTTGATTTAACTTTCTTAATGAGTCTGTAGACATGGAGAATCTGGGAGTTAATGATGATTTGATGTGGGCGACATAAGTATTCAAAGTTTGTCACAACTTTCTATGGAGGGCAAAACATCCATAGAATACAAACTCGACACGCTGTATGTCAATATGATTTGCAGAATTAAATTTTAATGATGTTGTGTTTCTTTCTCTACAAAAACAATTGTTGAAAAACAGAATGTCCTAGGTGCTTAAAACTAATTTACAAATGTTTTACCATCTTAATAATCAATAATGGTTATAGTGTATGGTTACCATATAGAATATGGTTAAATAACATTAGTATTGTAGAACAGACTCTTTATAATTGTTGTGGAATTGTGGTTTTATTCTGCACCTGCATTCATAGGGTTAATTCATAGGGTTTGAAAGCCCGGACGAGGAACTAGAGAGTTTGGCTGGTGCGCCTGTGATACATTTGTTCTGCGTTACGATTGTCTGTCGTTCTTCAGATATCACAGTATACTTATATCTGGTATATGATTAATAATTTTATTATAGAGGTTTATGATACATTTATTTTTTCTTTTTAATTACTTTTTAGTATTTAAATAATTTCTTCAACCTGGCTCCTGGAGGCCCAGTGTCCAGCAGAGTTTAGCTCCAACCTTCATTAACACATCTGAACCAGATAATCAGGCTCTTCAGGATTACTTGAAAATCACAAGATGAAGCAGGTTGGATATAAACTGTGTAGCGCAGTGGGTCTTCAGGGCCGGTTTGAAGACCTCTGCTTTAAATTACTTACAGAGCTCTTTTGGAGATTTTCACAACTTCCAACAGTCTAAAGAGACACTCGTCTGACTTCTTGAATTTCTGAAGCTCAAACTCCTCCATCTCCTCCTCTGATGTCAACAACACAAAGGCCACAGCAGACCACTGGGCCGGTGAAAGATCAGCAGATGAGAGACTTCCTTCTCTAAAGTGGGTCTGAATCTCTTTCACCAGAGTTTGATCATTCAGTTCATTCAGACAGTAGAACAGATTGATGGATCTCTCTGGAGACAGATTATCTTCTAATTTCTGCTTGATGTACTGAACGATTTCCTTTTTGCTCTGGTCATTGTCATCTTGCTGTGTCAACAGTCCTCGTAAGAGTCGCCGATTGGACTGGATTGACAGACCGAGGAGGAAGCGAAGGAAAAGGTCCAGGTGTCCATTGTCACTCTTGAGCGCCTTGTCCACTGCAGTCTTGAGAAAATCAATCATGGCTTCATTTTTGTTTTCCTGTTCTGTAGACTCTTGAACAAACACACTTTTTTTGTTGGTGTCTTGAAACAGATGTGCATAAAGGCCTGCAATAAACTCTTGAATGCTCAAGTGAACAAAGCAGTATGTGGTACCAATAATGATCCCTCTTTCCTCCTTAAAAATCTGGGTACACATGCCTGAATACACTGATGCTTTATAGACATCAATACCACAGGCTTCCAGGTCTGTGTCATAGAAGATCAGGTTGTTTCTTTCCAGCTCTTGAAATGCCAGTCTCCCCAATGAAAGGATGGCGTCTTTATCCCAGGAAACATCTGGTGTGTATTCTCCATCATACTTTCGTTTGCTCTGCTGGATCTGAAAGCGGAGAAAGTGTGTGTACATTTGTGTCAGAGTCTTGGGAGTGTTTTCAGTAATTGATTCCTGCAGTGTTTTAGAGGCGTCGTCAGCCTGATTGTTTTTCAAATCATTATTTATTTTCTCTTGAAATATGTTCTGGAGAACAGTGGCAGAAATCCAGCAGAAGACTGGGATGTGGCACATGATAAAGAGACTCTTTGATTGTTTAACATGATCAAATATTTCACTGGCCAGATTCTTATTCTTGAATCTTCTTTTGAAGTACTCTTCCTTTTGAGCATCATTGAATCCTCGTATCTCTGTCACGCGGTCGATACATTCAGGAGGAATCTTACTGGCAGCTGCTGGTCTGGTGGTGATCCAGATGAGAGCAGAAGGAACCAGATTTCCCTTGATGAGGTTTGTCAGAAGAACATCCAGAGAGGCTGGTGACGATACGTCACGCAACGTCTCATTGTCCTTAAAGTTTAAAGGAAGTCGACATTCATCCAATCCATCAAGGATGAACAGGACTTTGAATTGATTTCTTCTTGTAAGGTTCAGTCCTTTTGTCTCTGGGAAAAATTGAGTTATAAGATCCAACAAACTTTGTGTTTCTTTCTCCTTTAAGTTCATCTCTCTGAATGGAAGAGGAAATATGAAGCTGATATCTTGATTTTCTTTTCCTTCGGCCCAATCCAGAACAAACTTTTGCACAGAGACGGATTTCCCGATGCCAGCAACTCCTTTTGTCAGTACAGTTCTGATCTCCTTGTCTTGTTCAGGAGCTTCAAACAAATGTGTGCATTGAACTGGTATCTCTTGTGAATCAGTGCGCCTGGAAGCAACTTCAATCTGTCTGACCTCATGTTCAGTATTGACCTGTTCACTACAACCCTGAGTGATATAGAGATCTGTGTAGATGTTATTCAGAAGTGTGGAGTCGCCATGCTTTGCAATTCCTTCAAACACACATTGATACTTCTTCTTTAGGCCACATTTTAGCTGACGAATGAAGAGCAGCTCATCTAAACATAGGAACAAACACAGATAGTTAGTTTTAATTAATTTATAAGTGATAATCTGACAGATGGTCATGAGTCTCTTACCTTCTAGAGTATCAGCAGCTTCATCTTGCTTCATCTCTCTCAGGTAGTGTAGTGTGAGATCAAGAGCTGCTTCTTTAATACTGCATCTGTTCTCATTAAAGTCCTTCACTAAGCATCCTATGTCATCTTTTTGTAATATTTTCTTAAACCTTTCCAGCTCATTTTTCAAATAAGTGATTATTTTGCTCTCAAGATTCTACAAATAAAGCAAAAAATAAATAAAAATAATAATAATCAAATTGTATAAATACAAAAACATTTTTATAATTTTCATTCTTATTTGATGAGTTCTTAAAATGAAGAGTAAATGGTCAAAAACAATTAGAAATGAAATTTCTACTTTTGCTGGAAAACATGATAAATAATCGATTTGTTTGTTATAATTATTAAATACTTATGACATTTTTTGAAAGTTTTCTTACCTGGAAGATCCCCAGTAGATTGTCTGTGAAATTCTTGTGTTTCTTGTGAGTCTGGAAAACTGAATCTAATGTTTCATATTGAGGCCTGTTAGCAAATAAAATAAATCAAAAGACTGCATTTCCAGGAAAAATATTAGCAAAAGCTCCAGTAAATATTTTAGCAAAACAAGAAAATACTCTGGTAAATATTTGAACTATACAGATTTATGATAATTATTCATCAATACACTTTCTAACACAGTCTGTGACCAAAGTAAGAAACAACTGAAATACCTTTTGGTTGGTGATGGTGTTTCCTCACTGAAGTTTGGTAGGCCGCCATCTTTTGAACGGTCACTCTTCACAGACACAGAGCTGGACACATGTGAGCCTGAGCTTTCACTAATAACACAAAGAACAGAGAGAAAAAAAAAACACTTCACTACAGGAGATACTTCAGTCTCATTTCAAGAGGACGTTTAATGTTACAATTGGTATTTATGCAGTATAGTCGTGTATTTGTCCCTCTCATGACTGGATAGATGGATTTATTCATGTTTGGTTGCATGATATTTTTTGGTAAATGTATGCCCTCTAGTGGTTACTAGTTACTGGAAAGAAGCTGCAGACTGAGTTCAATAAAGAGGAAATCAGACTAGCGGACATTGTACTCTGTGAATTATTGTTGTATTTAGTTAAGTTTCACCACATAGACCATCGTAGATAAATTATAACTAATGTAAAACATATAAAAATACCTTTTGATAGATGTCTTTTTCTCGCTGAAGTTCGGTAGGCCACCATCCTTTGAACGGTCACTCTTCACAGACACAGAGCTGGACACATGTGAGCCTGATCTTTTCCTAATGACACAAAGAGAGAAGAAACTATTTCATTACAGAAGTTCATCTGTGTTTGATAACGGCACAAACTCTCTCTATTCTCTTCACAGACGGAATGCTGAAGAGGCATTTGCACAATCATAACTGTAAACTTCTAATTTTTTAGACACGTTTTAATTTTAAAAATCAATGTACCTATAACAATATTTTAGTACTGAATATAACACTACTGCTAAAGAAGAGACTGCACATTTGAATATTGATTTTCCTTTTCAGATTTTAAATATTTATCATCTACTGGCCACAAAATATGTTTTTTATTAGGAAGTTCTGAAGTTCTGCAAAGCATTTGCAAATATAAAACAATGCTCTGTACTTCACAGGAAGAATCTAAAACTTCAGTAGTTTAAAATGATTGTGTTAAACAGACGCAGTCTTACCTCAGTTTCTCTGAGAGACTCATCTTAGAGAGAGAGTCCTTCCCTCACTCCTCTGACATACTGCAGCTAAACTGCCATTGAAAACAGATCAGCACTGGTTTGTGGAAACAATCAGTCGTTCAGTTTGACCTGGAGATGACAATATATGTTCCTGAGATTAATAACATGGCAGTTATTCAAGAAAATAATGAAGAATGTAAAGTTAGCATCAACAACAAACACTATAACATAAAGTGAGTCATGGCTCTAAATGGCATTAGTGAATAGACATTTACACTAGGGCTGTAAATAATTAATCGCGATTAATCACATCCAAAATAAAAGTTTGTGTTTACATAACGTTAGTACAAAACTTTAGTGGTCCCACTCATCGTCTTAATCATACTCTAGATTTAATTATATCATATGGAACCGATCCAACCGATATAGATATACCGCAAAGTGATGATGTCACTGATCATTACATGGTAACTTGCATACTATGTACGGCTGAAATCTGTCATGTTGCGCCGCGTTATCGACCAGGCAGAAAAAATCCTTCCAACCACTATAGATAGATTCTTGAATAGCTTACCTGATCTATCTCCGCTCCTCAGTGAACCCAAACTAACAGATGAGCTAGAGCAAACTAGCAATATGAGCACCATTTTCTCTAGTGCATTAGAAATTTCACCAATTAGATTAAAAAAGGTTAGAGAGAAAACTAAAGCACCATGGTACAACAGTGCTACGCATGTTATCAAGAGAGAAACTCGTAACTTAGAGCGCAAATGAAAACAAACTAATTTAGAGATCTTTAGAATTGCGTGGAAAGACAGTATGTCACGTTATAAAAAGGCTATAAAAGCAGCCACTGAGCATCTCCGCAAACTAATAGAAAATAACCAAAATAATCCAAGGTTTTTATTTAACACTGTGGCTAGACTAACAAATAAACAGACATCACCTGAACAAAATATTCCGTTACATTTTAGTAGTAATGATTTCATGAATTTCTTCACTGAGAAAATAGAAAGCATCAGAAACTAAATTGTAAATATACAATCTTTGACAGCGTCTTATGATTCAGCCTCAATTATCGCCCCTCAAGAACAACTACAGCGCTTTACAACTATAGGACAGGAAGAGCTAAATAAACTTATCACTGCATCTAAACCAACAACATGTTTATTAGATCCAATACCCAGTAAACTACTGAAAGAAGTGTTACCTGTAGTGGAAGAGCCTCTTCTCAATATTATTAACTCGTCTCTATCTTTAGGTCACGTTCCAAAAACGTTCAAGCTGGCAGTTATAAAACCTCTTATTAAGAAACCACAATTAGATCCAAATAACCTAGCAAATTACAGACCCATTTCAAATCTTCCATTTATGTCTAAAATACTAGAAAAAGTTGTGTCCGCTCAATTGTGCTCTTTCTTGCAAGAAAACGATATCTATGAAAAATTTCAGTCTGGATTCAGGCCACATCATAGCACAGAAACTGCGCTGGTTAAAATTACAAATGATTTACTTTTAGCTTCTGACCAAGGCTGTATCTCAATACTAGTTTTGCTCGATCTTAGTGCTGCGTTCGACACTATAGATCATAAAATACTCTTGGATCGACTTCAAAATTACACTGGTGTTCAGGGACAGGCATTAAATATATACTAGACCGCAACTTGTCTTTTCAAAATCATATTTCAAATGTCACAAGAACAGCCTTTTTCCACCTTAGAAACATTGCTAAGCTACGTAACATGCTCTCTGTTTCTGATGCAGAAAAGTTAATTCATGCATTCATGACCTCGAGACTAGATTACTGTAATGCTTTATTAGCTGGTTGTCCTGCATCCTCCGTAAACAAGCTACAGTTAGTCCAAAATGCAGCTGCTAGAGTTCTTACTAGATCAAGAAAATATGATCATATAACACCAATTTTATCATCTCTACACTGGTTACCTATTAAGTTCCGTATCAATTACAAAGTATTGCTACTGACCTATAAAGCCCTAAATGGTTTAGCTCCTGTGTATTTAAGGGATCTATTATCGCCATATAATCCATCGCGCTCTTTAAGATCGCTAAATTCGAGGCTTCTGGTCGTACCTAGGATAACTAAGTCCACTAAAGGAGGGAGGGCGTTTTCACATCTAGCTCCTAAACTCTGGAATAGCCTTCCTGATATTGTCCGAGGCTCAGACTCGCTCTCCCAGTTTAAAACTAGATTAAAGACGCATCTCTTTAGCCAAGCATTCACATAATGCATCGTACCTTTTATATAGTTAAATCAGATCAAATGCATTCATATTATGAACAGCAGCTACGCTAATTATTTCCCATCTGCCTTTTTTGTTGTTATCTTGGGACGCCTGTCCCGAGATAACTCAAATAGAGTTCGTCAGCTCCAGTTATGTATCCAGCCTCTCATGGAGACTTCAGATGTCCCAACGCCTGTGAAGAGACGACTCGACGCCGGCGATATGTTATGCCCTAAATTTATGATTAACTAACTGTATTTTTGTATGTACATTTCTGAAATGCATTTTCTGTAAAGCTGCTTTGAAACAATATGTATTGTGAAAAGCGCTATACAAATAAATTTGAATTGAATTGAATAATAAATGTGCGTGTACTGTGTATAATTATTTTGTATATATATATATATATATATATATATATATATATATATATATATATATATATATATATACACACACGCTTGTATATATTTGAGAAATATTTGCATGTATATATTGTATATACATTTATATATAATTTATATTATATATAAATATTTTATATATAAATAAAAAATGTTTCTTAAATATATACATGCACGTGTATGTATATATATATATATATTAGGGCTGGGGGAATTAACGCGTTAATTTTTGCGATTAATTTGAAATGTTTAACGCGTTAAAAAAAAATAACGCAGCACCTTTTTTTTTGCCTCGTTTTAATGATTTCCTGCTGCGTCTGCTATTAAACAGGCTGAAATATGCCGCCCCTCCGTGTTCGGCGATCAGGTTTCATTCTCGCGCAGGTTTCATGAGCGGGTCTTTTCCGCTCAGTATGTGCGTCGCGTTCTGTGCTCCGCGCGCGCGTGTGTGTTGGCGCGCTCTGTCGTTAACGGCCCAGCAGCGGCGCTCTCTCCGTTCCGTGTGTGTGTGTGTGTGTGTGTGTGTGTGTGTGTGTCGGCGGCTCTGTCGTTAATGGCCCAAAGGCTTCAATCATGTACCAAGCACTTGAAAAGTAAAGTCCACTCAAATGACGTGAAATTTCTCTGTAGACTTCTGTTTGCTGAGCTCAGCTGGTATAGTCACAACAATGGTAAAATGACCTGCTCTGATCACATGCTCTGGTAATAATAGCTTTGTAGGACTATATTTTGTTTTGATAATTATTAAAATAATAATAATACTAATAACCTGTTAAATTGATTATGTTGATTATTGAAAAAGAATAATATATTGATATATTGATGTTTAATATTTTAATATAGGGCTATTTTCTGTTCCTTTTTTTTTTCCTGTGTTGTTTAATTAGGTGATTCTAAGTTTAAATATTGATGATTACAAGCTTGGGGGAAACGCAATTAATTGCAATTAATTACAGAAAATGTGCAATTAATTAGTTAATTTTTTTTAATCGATTCCCAGCCCTAATATATATATATATATATACACAAAATAATTATACACAGTACAGGCACATTTATTATGTAAACACAAACTTTTATTTTGGATGTGATTAATCACGATTAATCGTTTACAGCCCTAATTTACACTGTTAAAAACATTGAGTGGGAAAAATAAACCCCATTTGTTATATTCTCTATTGCAGTTTAGTATAATTTTACAATCATATTTAATGTTTTATTGATTCTTTTGTAATTTAATCATTATTTCAAGTTCACAATAT
>JARPMJ010007818.1:0-39679 GCA_033366665.1 Phoxinus dragarum | reverse complement strand
TAGTTTACATTTGGTTTGTGCGAAGCGGCACAACTCCTCCGAAGGAAACCTACTGTAGATGCGGTAAGCGAGGGAGAAATCAACAGTTTTGTGCTCAAGAATACGGGGCAAATCGCGTCAAATATTGCTTTGGGGACAGCCGTTTTTACAATATTGCCTACTGTATGACAATCGCGGGATAAGTGGCAAACATAATCGTTAGTGTGTTGTGTGTGCGTGCGCGCGTGTGTGTGTGAGAGAGAGAGGTGTGAGAGAGAGTGTGTGCGTGTGTGTGAGAGGGAGACTGAGTGTGTGTTGTGTGCGTGTGTGTGAGAGAGAGAGAGTGTGTGTGTGTGTGTGTGTGTGAGAGAGAGAGAGAGAGAGAGAGTGTGTGTGTGAGAGAGAGAGAGAGAGAGAGAGAGAGTGTGTGTGTGAGAGAGAGAGAGAGAGAGAGAGAGAGGGGAGAGAGTGTGTGTGTGAGAGAGAGAGAGAGAGTGTGTGTGTGTGTGTGAGAGAGAGAGAGAGAGAGAGGAGAGAGAGTTGTGTGTGAGAGAGAGAAGAGAGAGAGAGAGTGTGTGTGTGTGTGTGTGTGTTGTGTGTGTGTGTGTGTGTGTGTGAGAGAGAGAGAGAGTGCATGCGTGTGTGTGTGTGAGAGAGAGAAAGTGTGTGTGTGTGGGAGAGAGAGAGTGTGTGTGTTGCGCGCAACCAATATCGTTGTCAAAATATCCCCACAAAGATGGCAATTATCCGAAATCCTTATATGTGGCTTGAAACAGGTATACCTGTTATACAGCTATAGCCTAGTGCCTCACAAGTTTTTTCAACATTTACATTTTTAATATATATAACATTATAGTCATTATGGCCTTAGAATTTTTTTATTTTATTTTTTTTTTTGAGGAGGTGGGGTGCACTATAGGCCCCTTTGGCGCGGTCTAAGCTTTTGTCCTTAATGGCATTTTTTGCCTTGCATTACTTTTACTTTTATACTTTAAGTAGTTTTGAAACCATGTACTTTTACACTTTTACTTGAGTAAAAAAGCTTGAGTTGATACTTCAACTTCTACAGAAGTCATTTTAAACCCTAGTATCTGTACTTCTACTTGAGTAATGAATGTGAATACTTTTGACACCTCTGGTCAGATCTCTCTCTCTCTCTCTCTCTCTCTCTCTCTCTCTCTCTCTCTCTCTCTCTCTCTCCTCTCTCTCTCTCTACTCTCTCTCATCTCTCTCTCTCTCCTCTCTCTCTCTTCTCTCTCTCTCTCTCCTCCAGCAGGAGGCAGTAGGCAGTGCTGCTCCTTCACTACAAACCTCACAACAATATCAACTCAGGGTGTTATACATTTGATCCATAAGCCTCAAAAGGATCCTGCTCAACTTGAAAGTTGCGGACCTATAAGCTTTCTAAATAATAATTACAAATTACTTGTTTGAACTTTTCTTTTATTCGTTGGCTTTGGCCCCAACTTTATCAATGCAATTCAAACTCTGTACAATGCTTCGATTAAATTACAGCATGGTACTACTCATAATATTTAATATTGAAAGAGGCATCCGTCAAAGGCTGCCCAATATCACCCATATATTTTTCTGCTTCCTATGCAATTATTAGCCATTCAAAATAGTCATTTGAAAGGTATCTCTGTTACAACAAAACCGATCAATATTAATAAGCCAAGTAGCTGATGACACAACTCTGTTTTTGAATAAGGAAGTTACTGTAGCCTTAAATATAATTGATCTCATCTGCTTCTGGTTTTTTTCTTACTGTTCACAAATGTGCTCTTAGCTATTAAACATTCCATTGATGTTAAAGTCTGTTGACATTCCAGATCTGTCTGGGTAGAGTGTTGCTTTCCAAAGCAGATGGGTTATGTATCCTGCAATGGCTCTGGATGTTCCTGTGGAGATTTGTAGAATGCAGGACACAATGATAGTAAACTTTGTTTGGAAATCTAAAAAGCATTTAATTAAAAAGAGTGTTATGATAGCTGATTGGACAATGAGTGGTTTTCATAAACAGGCTTTAATATGCTGGTCTTTAATATATAATTATAATTTTTCTCCACATACTGGTAGATATTTTTTTCTTTTTTTTAATAATTGGTTTGATAAAAATATACTTTTAGTGAGTCGACTTTTAGATGAAAGGGGTGTCTTGCTCTCTTATGAACACTTTATGCAAAAATTATCTTTTCCAATCCCCCCAAGAGAGTATTGCCATTGTTTTTGGTGCAATTTCTGATTGTGTGAAACATTTAGTCAAACCTGGCACTAAAGGTCCTTTATGCTCTCCACCTATTTTTGACAGCACTAATACACTGTGTGCACAATTATTAGGCAAGTGAGTATTTTGACCATATCATCATTTTTTATGCATTTGTTCTAACTCCAAGCTGTAAAAACTTGAATGCTAATTGGATTTAAGCATTTCAGGTGATGTGTTTTTGTGTAATGAGGGAGGGTGTGGCCTAAGGAGATCAATACCCTATATCAAGGTGTGCATAATTATTAGGCAGCTTCTTTTCCTCAGGCAAAATGGGACGAAAAAGAGATTTAACTGACTCTGAAAAGTCAAAAATTGTAAAAAGTCTTTCAGAGGGATGCAGCACTCTTGAAATTGCTAAGATATTGGGGCGTGATCACAGAACCATCAAACGTTTTGTAGCAAATACTCAACAGAGTCGCAAGAAACATGTTGAGAAAAAAAAAGAAAATTAACTGCCAAAGATTTGAGAAGAATCAAACGTGAAGCTACCAGGAACCCTTTATCCTCAAGTGCTGTCATATTCCAGAACTGCAACTTACCTGGAGTGCCCAGAAGTACAAGGTGTTCAGTGCTCAGAGACATGGCCAAGGTAAGGAAGGCTGAAATCCGACCACGCGCTGAACAAGAAACATAAGTTTGAAACGTCAAGACTGGGCCAGGAAATATCTGAAGACAGATTTTTCAAAGGTTTTATGGACTGATGAGACGAGAGTGACTCTTGACGGACCAGATGGATTGGGCCCGTGGCTGGATGAGTAATGGGCACAGAGCTCCACTTCGACTCAGACGACAGCAAGGTGGAGGTGGGGTTGATGGTATGGGCTGGTATTATTAAAGACGAGCTAGTTGGACCTTTTCGGGTTGAAGATGGACTCAAAATGAACTCCCAAACCTACTGCCAGTTTTTAGAAGATACTTTCTTCAAGCAGTGGTACAGGAAAAAGTCTGCATCTTTCAAGAAGACCATGATTTTTATGCAGGACAATGCTCCATCGCATACATCGAAGTACTCCAGTGCCTGGCTAGCCAGTAAAAGGCCTTAAAGATGAAAGAATAATGACATGGCCCCCCTTCCTCACCTGATCTAAACCCTATTGAGAACTTGTGGGCCCTTCTTAAACGGGAGATTTACAGTGAAGGAAAACAGTACACCTCTCTGAACCTTGTATGGGAGGCTGTGGTGGCTTCTGCACAAAAAGTTGATCAACAGATCAAGGAAACTGACAGACTCCATGAATGGAAGGCTTATAACTGTTATTGAAAAGGGTGGCTATATTGGTCACTGAATTTTTTTTTTATGTCAGAAATGTTTATTTGTAAATTTAGTTGTTTGTTTTTTATTCTCACTTTAACAGATAAAAATAAACAAGTGAGATGTGAAAATGTTAATTTTTCATTTTGCTGCGTAATAGTTCTGCACACCAAAAGTTGCCTAATAATTGTGCACACAGATATTGTCATAAAAAGCCAAAAACATCATTTTTTTTCCCCTAAAATATTCAGGTTTGAGGTTTATTAACAATTTGGATTGACTGAGAGAACTGTGGTTGTTCAATAATAAAAGTAATCCTCAAAAAATACAACTTGCCTAATAATTTTGCACACATATATTTGTTGATCAATGTCCCTCTCAGATATAATGTATGATATAGTATGGAAAGATTTCTGGTTTCTTCAGCAGAATTTTTTTTCACTGATAAAGTGGTTGCGTCTCTGTTAAAATTATTCACAATTGCTACCCAGTTAATTATACATTTGCTAAATTGAATAATAGTATTTCCCTTTTGTGCTCATTCTGTCACCCGACCCGTTTGATGAGACAATTATTCATTTATTTTGGGATTGTGTACTGTACATTTTTTTTGGCTTGACTTTTCAAAAACTTTGTTAAAAGGTATTTATCTTTAAACTTCTATAGCAGAAAATTTTTGTTTTTTGGTGACTGAAATTAGACCCTTATCATTTTAAATTTGTTCTTAACTTGCTACCTTTTCTTGCCAAATTTTACATTCACAAGTGTCAATTTTCAAAAGAAAACTCCTTTTTTTTTTTTTTTTTTTTTAAGAAAGAAATTCTTTGAGGAACTCTAAAAACTCTACTGCATGTAAGACTCATTAAAGCTAGTTTTATTGTTGCAAAAAATAAAAATAAATGTGCCACTCAAATGGGTGGTATGCAGTTATTTTGATAGAAGGAAACAATACATATTTCTAGTTTCGGTATTTGTTGTTCATTCTAAATAAATTATTGTTTAGAACGCATTTATAAAAGGATATTCAAATATCTGAAATACTTGAGTCACAGGCATGCAAACTTTTGTGTAAAAACACTGCTTTTTTCACCGTTTCATGTTTTTTTGTGTGTGTAAAAATACATGTGATGCTGCCATCTTTATAAAGTAATTTTACCCCCCTTGTAATCTCACTCCAAATGTCAGGTGAACATTGTCATTGTGTCCACTTAAACTAAAGCCACACTGTGTGTTTCTGTCACAGGATCTGAGTGTTTCTGAAGAGCTGATATACTTGTTCGGTCTGATTCCTGAAACATCATGTGCTTGTGAACTAGAAGCCAACTTTTAAACATGTGTGGTATGTAAACAGGAATTAGTTTTTACCTGTCTAGTTTTGCCATGACCAAAAACAAATGTTTTTATTCCTCACCCAATCCACTTTTTTAGGTCTGATGATGATAATTAAATGTTCAAGACTTGCCTGTATGGTTTCCTCAAACTGTGTGTTTTTACTATAAATGTCAGCCTAATGTCAATAAAGTTATTACAGAAGGGTTTGTTTGTATGCTTTTGTAGGTATTCAAAGAAGACAGCCTATGCACAGATCTGTTTGGAATTTTAAAACAAGGAAATGTTTTGATCGCTTCTAATTAATTTATTTAATTTGTGAACAAATTAAAAACGCTGAACTTATTTTCCTAGGATGTTTTTTTTTTTTTGTATATTAAGTTTCATACGAAAATGACCGTTTGTGAACATTCGTGTTTATGGGCGTGTTCAAGTGTTTCCCTGGCCACCACCCACTGGCTGTCCCTTATAAACGAGCGCGGTTCGCGGCAGCTCGGCTCAAAGGAAAAGTGTAAACGGAAGATATTTGCATGGAACTGTGACAGAGACACTAGAGAAATGAGTTTAAGCCAGGAAAAATATATTTCTACAGTTACCATTATCAATAACCCCACCTTGGTTGTTTCCTACAGTACTTATAGATTTTGAAATGCTAGAAGCAATAAAAAACACAGGAAACATTGTAGTTGTTGTAGAAGATAAACTACAGACAGTATATCAAGCATATGTCCCAGTATATACAGATGGATCAAAAGATACCTAATACAGGAAGAACAGGTTTTGCGTACAGTATTCCGACCTTAAACTATTCAGCCTAATAGGAGAACATCAGATCATTTATCAGTATACACAGTAGAGATGATGCAATAGTAACAGCACTGCAGTGGATAGAAGAGACTCAAATAAAAAAGGTTATACTGTGTACAGATTCTTGTGCGGCTTTGGAATCACTAAAGTCATTCATGTCTCACAGTCGACAAGATATGGTGAATGAGATATATGAAATTCTGTACAGATTTAAGATTAAAAAACATCATGATAATATTTATGTGGATACCGGCACATAGAGGGATAAAGGGTAACGAAGAGGTGGATAGATTAGCTAAAAATGCATTGGAGAAGGAGGAGAGCAATGAATATATCATTTAGTAAATATGAGGCAAAAGCAGTTATTAAAACATACGTCACAAAAGAGTGGCAACATATATGGGATACAGTAAATACAGGACGTCATCTATACAAAATACAGCGAGAAGTAGGAGTACTGAGGATTACTAAAAGAAGCACTAAAGAGGAAAATATTTTAACAAGAATAAGGGTGGGGACATACGATGCTGAATAAAACATTAAAAATAATAAATAAACATCCAACAGGATTATGTGAGTATTGTGGGGAGGAGGAATCAGTAGAACATGTTATTTGTGATTGTCAAAAGTATATAAATGAGAGAGAATTAATGAAAATTGAACTTAAAATGAAGCGAAGGGGAAGAAGTAAAGCTTAAACATTTAATTACGTATGGATTAGAGAGCTTATTTTTATATCTTAAGAGAACAGAGCTGATTAAGAGAATATAGAGAAGTATTATGGTTTTATATTTTAGTTGTTTTATTTATTTTAAACTCTGGTCCACACTCCAATACAGTAGGTGGCGATAATGCACCTTAATGTTGGTGCTACCTGCCATAAAACCTGACAAAGAAGAAGAAGAAGGCAGCTCGGCTCCGGGTCACTCAACGCTGAATGGGCTCAACATGGCGGACACTCTCGCACCCACTCTGGCTCTTACGCTCTCTCTGCCCCGCTGGAGAAGCAGTGTGTTATAAAGTTCCCGGAGGAGTGTGTCTGCAAACACAGGCGTCAGATGATAGAGCGTGAAGCGCTGAAGATGAACGGCGCGCGCGCAGGTGCAGGTGAGCAACAAGTGTCTTCTGTTAAAGTGTGACTAACGTTACCGTTTCTGTTTGAGTCTATAGAGCTGGTCAACTGAGACTTTACCGTTTTCTCCTCGGTTCGTCGTATTAGACAGTGTAATGAGTGTGTGTGTTCGTGTGTGTTGCTCCGCGCTGCTGAACTGTGTTTTGGCTCGTGTGAAGATGAGCCTCGAACATCAGGAGAGAGAGAGTTATGTAAAAACACCATAATCCAAATCATGCTTTGGTCAATAATGGTGATGACATAAGTCAGAAGTATGCAGTCATAATTATTGGATTTAAAAAGTCAAAATGAAGTTAAAGTTATGTGAACGTTGACATTGTCATTCCAAGCTATTAAAAAGTAGGTAGGCTATGGCTTTTTATGTTATTTTGACTTTTGGTCAATTTACGTTTTTTTTTTTGTGAATATGACTTACCGGTAACTGTCATACTCATAACTATGTTTTACAAACGCATGTTTCTCCGCTTTGTTGTGGGAGATGGGCCTCGGAGCAGATCATTGAGTGTGTGTATGTGTGTGTGTTTCAGGGGTCCCGGGTCCTTCATCCCCATCCCGTCCCTCAGAGCACGTGCTGAACTCTGGAGCAGTCGTGTTCCCTGGTAAGAGCCGCCGGATCTGCTGTGTGTGTGTACGTCTTGTGAGTGTGCGTGCGTCTCACGTGTGTGTGTGTGCAGGTGTGTTTGACCAGCACGGCTGTCATCTGGTCCTGTTCCCCGCTGAGGCGCAGTGTAAACTCTCAGAGGAGCTGAGCAGAGAGAGGAGGTGTCTCACTTCATTCACTACTGTCTGCGCCTGCACAGGTAACACACACACACTTCATACACTACTGACTGCACACACACACACACACACACACACACACACACACACACACACACACACACACACACACACACACACACTGTCTGCGCATTCACAGGTAACACACAGAGAGGAGCCGGGTAAAGCTCTGACGTATGTGACTCTCCTCTCTGAAAAGGACAGTTTTTTGTTAGTGAAGTCTTAAAGGGACAGTTCACAGAAACCCATCATTGTCCAAGCGTGTTCTCCACTGAAGCCATCGCACAGAACACTATTAAACACCGTGATGGTTCATGTTTATCACACACGTGGTGGAGGGGTGAAGTGAAGTGGCCTGACATCTTATGAGAATATTTTCATTTAATGTGTGTTGTGACTCGATCTCAGCGGCTCGTTTAACAAATGCTGTCTATGCATATGCTGTGAGTTTGGGCTGTTTGACATATATGGGAACGCAATGTGCGCCATTTCAGCAGATTTGTAACGTAAATGATCTATAAACCTATGCCAAACACAGGAGAATACATCAATATGTTTCTATATATGCTAACTGTTCATTCATCGTGACTTCAAAATAAGTTTAAACCCTCATGAGTTTGCATGTCTCTTGATGTCCACATGTTATTGTTCAAGAAATTACAGTGGCTGTAACATTTCTATTGTAAAGTGGCCAAATATTAAAGAGATGATGGTTCTGCCATTAATGAAGTGGACAGAGCAAACGTATGTGAATTTTGGTGGTTTCTCACAAATGTGTCGCTCAAAATACACGAGAAATGCATAAACTGCTGCATTTAGAACCTTTACATAATTTAATGTGCGTCATGTCATTGTCACACATTAAGCATGTGCGTGCAGCCAACTCCAAATGGTGATTGAAGGTTAATGCAACAGATACACCGTTAACTATTTGACTAAAACAAAAATAACAAGCAACCTGCATTGCCAGCGTGTTCACACATCACAATAATGCTTTTAAGTCGACGAGCTTGCAGCGCAGATCATAGGTGCCTCGCGTCCACATTCAGTTCTGCTGCGAATTATGGCCTAAACTAATATCTTTCATGTGTTTTTTTTACGCTTGATCCAGTATATCACACCCTAACTGCACAAAGGACACTGGTCTGTCTGTAGTGCAGTAAAAGATGGCTAGCCAGTCAAACCTACAAAGTCCACGCAAAACTGCGGGTTCACAATACAACTACAATTAGCGGAAGTGGTTTACCGGAAATCGAACACATTATATTTAAAAAATGGCGGCGCCTGCTCTTGAGTGAAAAATAAGGTGTATAGTGGTGATGTATCCCAGCAGAACAGCACGCATAATGAGTTATTATAACTGAGCTGCTGATCTTTTTCATCACTGTGCTTTTGTGTCGTAAAGCAGCTTGGACTTTCTGCTTGACCTCTTGTGCTTCAGTGTCTTTATTTTTTGGTGAACTTGCCCTTAAAACCACATGACCCTGTGTGTGTGCAGTATCCGGGGGGAGGGTTGCTCTGCTGTCTGTGGCGGTTGATCTGAGACAAGCTGATCTCCCCATCACTCGCTTCATCACTGAGACTCTTCTGCTGCTCGAGGTATTCAAAAACACTACACCACTTCATCATCATTACTCCTCCATCTCCTCTGTACTCCATCATTACTCCTCCTTCTCCTCTATACTCCATCATTACTCCTCCATATCCTTCACACTCCTCATCATTACTCCATCTCCTCCACAATCCTCATTATTCCATCACCTCTACACTCCATCATTACTCCTTCTCTATACTCCATAGGGGTTGTAACGGTACGTGTATTCGTACCGGACCGTTTCGGTACAGCACTTTCGGTACGGTGCACATGTGTACCGAATGCAATCATTCACGTAAATTAGGCTAGTTTTGTGTGCGGAACATAGGTCAATTCCGAGTTTCCACACGAACATATTAAGTGTCGAAAGTCTCCGCGTTGCATTGATTAAATCTGATTAATCGTTTTTGTGATTCGTATGTAAAATAGTACCATTACATCTGTCTTCCTGTGTGCGGAAATTAGTTTATGTTGCTGTGACAACGAAACAGGTGCACACGCGCCTGTGTTAAGAGCGCTTGTAGCTCCGTGCGCGCTGATGCACTCATCTGTGGACATTTCCGAATGCCTTTCTGTTAAAAGCGGATTTCCACACAAACAAACGTACATGTGTCATTAGTATGAGAAAAAAAATAGGATTTTAACTCGGGTCGGGCTCGGACATAAATATCGCATAAATTAAAGATCACCACATACACGGCACGCTCGCTTTAGCCCAGCCTCTCGCTAGCTAGCGTCACGGCCAATATTGGTTTGAGAGTATTTTATTTAGTGGAGAACTTTGCAGCAGGATTTTATTTCTTATTCTTTTTTTATTTTATATATTTTCTATTTATTAGCCTGTATTTTATTAAAAAAGTGTGTTTAAAAAAGTGTAAACAAGTTGTTAAAAAAAAGTTTATAGTAAACAACCAGCAGTTTAATGTTTTGCATTTCTTTCCCTTACTGTACCGAAAATGAACCGAACCGTGACTTTAAAAACCGAGGTATGTACCGAACCGTGATTTTTGCGTACCGTTACACCCCTAATACTCCATCATTACTCCTCCATCTCCTCTATACTCCATCATTACTCCTCCATCTCCTCTATACTCCATCATTACTCCTCTATAACCCATCTTCATTACTACTTATCATTACTACTCCCTTTTAGAGATGTATTTTTTTTGCAGGTCACAGACAGCCTATCAGTAATCGCTCTAGTAGGGTCATGTGTCGTGAATTTCAGCGATTTCCCATCACTCTCTGTACACTAATCAACTGGTGGCAAAATGGACTAAGACGGATCCTCTGCGCACCCATGGCAAACGGGTCTTTCTGTTTTGCTGTTGGGCAGTTACAGTTATAGTGGTTTTAAAGCAGGCTGGATTTTTTACAGTCCACTTGATTCAAATTTGCAAGAATGGGCGCACATGGATGTACTATTGTTGGGGTGGGAGCAGTGTTATTATGGCTCTTTTTTTTGTCAATTCAGTTTAATTTCTTAAGGTTTAATAACAATGTAAAAGCTCTTAATTCCACAGATACTACTGACTGGTAGGTGTATTCACTAGGTTGCTTCAGAGGCATAAGGTACTGCAAGTATTAAATGCAACAATGCAACGATAATAAAACAAGCTGAATCCCGGACATATTTGGCGATCTCGAAATCCCGGGCAGACTCGTCACAGAGACTCACTAGTAGCATAGCCTTGTTTAACTGCGCTCTTAGCGGTAGGCGTGGCTTGGGAAGTGGCCTCGTAGGGCAGCGAAGCAAGAGCATTCTGGGAGTTGTCTTTCATCCCCATAAGCCAAAAAATACATTTTCTGGCTTTTCTCAGTCTAGAAGGCACCAAATTCAAAAATCATTTCACATTTCAACTACATAAAGGGATACTTCACCTCTGTAAAGATGAATGTTTAAAATGGGTAATTTAAGTAAAAATTGGTCTTTACAACTTTTATTTGTAACAGAGTAATATTTGACCAGTAGTATCTGTTTATACTCGAGGAAGTTGTGTACTTTCTCAACCTCTGACTACTACATCTACTATAATACTAACTATACCACAACATCTACTAAACTAACTATACTACATCTACTATAATGGGATTTTAAAGTGTTGCTTGCTAAAACAAGTCACAGATGGTGATCGGCTGTCAGTGAAGACAGAAGCTGATTTGTGAGCAGGTGTAGTACCTGTATCTGCCAGCAGGGCTGCGCTGGGTTCTATGTGTCATAAGACCGTGACGACTGTGATTGGTTTTAAACTTGACTGTGAATGAGTCTTGTGAAAGATCATCTGAATAGTGTTTCCATCAATGACGTCAAACCCGGCGTGATGTGTCTTCATGTGCCAAGATTTAACATGCAGCATTACATTACTGGAGCCACAGAAGAGCCAGACGCTCAGGCTACTTGTATTCCCCCTCTGATAAACAAGTGTCCAGGTGAATAAAGTGCTGTGTGTGTGAGCTCTTCCTCTGAGTGTGTAGTTTCCCTGGCGTTGAGAATGAGGATCACATGCTGCTGTCGGTCACATGTCTGATCTCGTACTGCACACGGGACACTCAGCAGTGGAAGTGAGCCACAGAAACAGTGATGCAGCATGACTGACGTCTGTAATGTGTTGCAGTGTGACCGGAGGATCATCCACTCGGTGTACATCGTTCAGCCCAAGAGGAGAGAAGTGCAGAAGCAGCTGGTGAAACTGCTGAGCTCCAGCGGGTCCAAGCAGCGCCGGCCCGTCCTCTTCAGAGTGAGTTCTGTCTGATACCTGACCTTTCACCAAGGGTATAGGTTTGGTCTCAGCTTTGGTGGGGACATCCCACCCCCACACCACCCCCTCGGGTTTTCAGCCAATCAAATGACAGATCAACCCAAATACAGCAAGCAGGGTTTTTCCTGGCTCAACTAGGGAGAGGTGGCAAAATCCTGACCATGTATTTTGATAAGATAATTAAACTTGTATTTTCATATAGCCTACTGTGTTTTCCCCAGTATTTTTGTGGGTGGATCTCGGCACCTCTGGGGGGGTCCGAGTTATGCCCTCCCGGAGGATTTTTTTTTACATTTTTAAAGAAATTCATTAATCTGGTGCACTTCGAGTCCCCCGAATCCACTGTTAAAAATAAATTATCCAACCGCCCAAACCTATGATATTCTCTGATTTAAATCTGCATCTGATCATCACGATACAATTATTCACATTCTCAGTGTTAAGCATGATAATATGGTAAAATATCACACTGAAGTAGGCTGATTTCTTCTTTTAGCAAAATTACATTTCCTTAATAGCCTAAAACGAGGCTTTACTCCCTTCAAACTTAAATTGTCAATGTTTCATTACATCACTGTTGGAAAACACTCTTTATCAGAATATTTTTTTACCTTAATAAAGGGCATTTTCCCCTAATTGTGTTAAATGTATGCTCCATATTTCATTTCTAATTCTTAAATTTGATCAATACATTAAATTAGAATAAGACACTAGGTTGTTACCAATCAAATAATTAACATTGTAAAATTACAACTGTATTAAATGAGATTGAGATTATTTTAAATTCTCTTTAACTTGTCGGAGATCCATGTCTTTATTAAACTCCACACATTATAATGATTGATCTGTCATCCACCCTCGATTATGATCTGCGCAGCACTATCAGCAAACTAGAATGGACACAGGCCGGGAACCCGCAACCGAAACGTCACGGTGGAATTGGCATAATTTCCCAGCACTAATGTGAGCAGTCTTTTTCTGTGTGGTTTTTAACTCTAATGTCTGTTTTCCTGCATGTAAACAGCACATTTTCCTCAAAGAGGTTTTTGAGCTTTCCAACTACATCGACAGAAGCCAGTTACCGTCCAGTTTGGGTGGATACCTCATATACTGCCATCAGAGCTGGGCGGCCTTCGTCAAGGTACGTGTGTGGAACTTGCACTGCATTTCATACGCAATTGTTTGCATACAGAAAGGTTTGTGCGGCATTATTTTTACGATAAGAATCAGAAGATCAACAATTAAAACAAGTCTAATGAAAGACCCCACCATAAATGTGTGTGTGTCTATAGGACGATGAGGCCTGATATCTGAATTCATGTGATGGCCTGTGTTTGTCCCTCCAGCCTTTTCAGATCCTAAACACCCAGGCGCTGCAGAACTGAACTGTGTGTGTGTTGGTCATGTCTGATTCTCTGGCTCAGGATAGATCAGTCACGCCACTGCAGGTCTCATGATCGGCTCGATGGCCTTAGATAACACCGCTGACGCACGCTTCACTTTCCCCAGACCCTCACGGCTTCGGCACTGTTCACTATGTGCATGTTTAATGTGTGTGTGACTCAGATGCGTTTCAGTGTATGCATCATGATCAGCTCTATTGTGTGTCGCCCTGGAGAAGCTTCAGAGGACAATCATCTGAAGTCATTAGCAAGTGAAAGAGAGACACACACAGCGTCTCCCGTGCTTGTCTCCCGTGCTTGTCCTTGCCGCGGTCTCTCTTCAGGGTTTGATCACTCTTATAGATCTGATATACAGCCTTATCTGAGCCTCTGTTTGACCTGAGCCCACATGTTTGGCGTTAATCGAGTGTTTCTGTTTTCATCAAAGGCGTCCAAGACCCCAGGACTTTAGTTGCACTTGAACCACGAATACACACACAAAAATTTAATGGATTTGAGGAGTTTTGTGGTTGAAATATTTAGAAAGTAACTAGCCGTCAAGTTGACTCACTTAGCAATGAATGGAATGCTTCAGTACACACAGAAAAACCTAAAAATGCTCAAACTTTACCCCAAAAATGATGTGAATATTATATACCGGTAAAATGGATACTGAGGTTAACTGACTTTAGGACCCAGCGGAACATTTCATTTGATCCATATAGAGATCAGATGGAGGACTTGCGCCTAGACACGACCACAGCAGCCGGATCTGGGCCGTATTATATAGACACCATTATATGAGAACTGAACCGAGCTGGACAATGACATCACGTTTTTCTCCAGAGCATATATATATATATATATATATATATATATATATCAATACATTTAAATTAATATATATTTTTTTTTATTACAACAAAAACGAACCATCACTGAACTCAAACTGGACTGTGATGCTATTTTCTTCTGGAAGCAAACTTTGTTGCATTATTTCCTGTTATCTCTGTAAAGCTGCTTTGAAACACTCTGTACTGTAAAAAGCGCTGTATAAGGGACACTTCGTTTTTTATTTAAGGGGCTACCGGAGGAGTTTTGAGATGTATAGTCAAAATACACTTGACCCTTCCTTCGCCAGCAATACATTTTTCTATGACCCTCCAAAAATGATTGTGAAAAAAGGCATGACCCTCCCCAATAATTTATTGATTACTTCTGTACTGGTTTGTGCTAAAATAAATGGGCTACACAATTATCTCTCTGACACGCACACACTTTTTAATAATCTTAAAATTAAAATGTTCTCCTTTGACGCTGACCCATCATCCATTATCCACTGCTTGCCTGATCGTCTCTCTAGCCTATATTAAAGGATAATTCCGGTATTTAACACCTTGAGTCTATATTGTAGTTTGTTTTGGATGAACCAGAGTGGTGGACAACATTTTTTTTTTTGACAATGGTTCCTCTCTCGAGTTTTTGACTATAATAGAATTGGCCATGGACCCATTTAACATTGGAGTCAATGGGCATGTCCGAAAATGTCATTAAAACAGCCAATAATGTTCGTTTACAAAACTGTTAAACTCACCGAGTGGTTAGTGGTGTTCGTTGATGATTATAAACAAT
Organism: Phoxinus dragarum; assembly: GCA_033366665.1. Classification (NCBI taxonomy): domain Eukaryota; kingdom Metazoa; phylum Chordata; class Actinopteri; order Cypriniformes; family Leuciscidae; genus Phoxinus; species Phoxinus dragarum. Next base: position 24,764 of record JARPMJ010007818.1, on the reverse strand, counting down.
ATATCGTCGCAATATATGATTCCAATCCGTTTATTTTGCTATAGTGGAACTATTTTTTTCAGACACTTCACAACCGTGTAACTTCCGCTCAATATTTGAATCTGAAGCGTTAGCACACTCCCGACCACTTGATGGCGATAACCGATGTTTGTCTCGCGGGACACTCACGGTCACAGTCGAGTTCAACTTCATATTGCACTGGTCAGTGGTCACGTCTTTCAATATTTTCAAGGTTTTGTTCGTTTATTTCAATTACTCTACCGGAGCACAGTTGCTCTGCTCGCTAGCCTTATGAGAAACGGAAGCGAGCAAAAAGACTACATCGACCAAATGTAAACAGCCCCCTTTCCGTTTCCGGTAGCGCATTTATATTAACGAGCACTCAGTCCTTCAACAGAATTCAATGGGATTTTACAAAATGACGAATAAAACACTACAGAAACTGTATTTCGCAACACTTTCTGTTTCTAGAACATCAACTAACATCACTAATCACTCGGTGAGTTGCACAGTTTTGAAAACTAATGTTAAAGGTTGTTTTAATGACATTTTCGGACATGCCCATTGACTCCAATGTTAAATGGGTCCATGGCCAATTCTTTTATAGTCAAAAACTCGAGAGAGGAACCATTGTCAAAAAAATGTTGTCCACCACTCTTGTTCATCCAAAACAAACTACAATATAGACTCAAGGTGTTAAATACCGGAATTATCCTTTAACATTGGTATCCCATATTCGGGATTCAGTGTGCATTCCCGGACCTAGGGCTTTAACCTTATGCGTTATGAAACTGAAATCACGAGACTCAGATCCACGATCCTGTCGCAGTGTGAGAAGGCAGAATCGACATCCCTTTCTACTCCCAGAGTTATAATAAGGGAGTCCAGACATTAGAAAAGTATCAGTCTACACATGCGTTTTGTTTAATATGAGGGAAATGCACATGCGTGTATGTGAAACAAACACTTTTAACTTTTAGGTGACAAAATGTTTTAGTAATTCTGTGAATTACACTGCGCAAACCAAAAGTAATACTACCCACCGGACAAAGAAGGGTTGGCTCTCTACAGAACATAAAATATTTATTTTATTTTTCGTGTGAGCATTTGAGGAAAAAACCCATCTGCTAGCGATGGGGGGCCGAGACAGAGAGCTACGTGGAAAAATATGCACCAAACAAGTCACTTTGAAATGATGCTGTTTTCATGAATACAAAAGATGGGTGACCTTCCCCTCAACAAAGAATAAAAAGACATGACCCTATTTTCCCCCCCGGTGGTCCATTCCATAAATACTGAACGGCCCCTAAATTAAGCTGACTTGGCTGTAGAGCTATAGGGCCATCTAGTGGCAAGAGTCATGAAATATCATGTTTTCCAAAAGAGGTCTGCAAAGACACCATATGTAAGATTTTGAGCTGAATTAAAAGGGTTATGCATGAAATTGAGTTATTGAATTTAAGTTGAAAGAATGTGAATGTGCTTAAATTAATATTTATTGATAAAATCTTGTAATTTCAAGGTGAAATAAAAATAAGAAAAAAATCTCAGAACAAATTGCATTAGGGCTTTTTTAGGGCTTGGGGTCATTTTGATCCGCGAGGGAAAGATGTGTTAGTGCGAGGGAAGGATGAGGGTTAATTCTGCTTGTGTGTGTGTGTGTGCAGGAGATGGATGTGTTTGTGCAGCAGTTCCTGCTGGTGGTGAACAGACTGCCCTCCTGCATCTCCACTCTTCAGTCGCTCTCCAAGCTTCCTGTTCCTGATGACCTCCAGCGGCTCAGAGACTTCTGCTTGCTGAGCCAGGCCCGTTTCCAGCAGCTGAGGAGGTACTCTGTGTGTTTGCGTGCGTATGTGTGAGCCTTCACTGAACCCCATTAGTTCTCCCAAATCCCGCTAAGACTGTTTCAGATCCGATCTTCCTCAGTCATTAGCCCTATTTACACGGGATAAGTATTACCTGGTTACAATTATTTGTAATAATTGCGGAGGTTGTCTGTGATCTTAATCCTGTGCGAATCGGCCATGTCTGTAAGTAAAAATTCCCCCGCAAATTACCTACCATATTTCGCCAAACACAGAGGTCCCGTGATAATATTAGTCCCGTGTGAATCGACATCTCTGTGATTTGTCGGGGTCGTGTAATTTTTTCAAGGTTTTTGTTTCCTGTGCGCTTTTTTTATCCATCTTTCGTGAAGAATGGAGTGTTGGAGTGTTTTTATTGTATTTTGGGTACTGGGTCATATCGCTATATACACCATACAACTATACAATTTGCAGAAAGAGAAAGCTGAAAACCAGCAGAAGAATGATTAAAATAATGATAAAAGAATGCTCAGATGGAGATGAATGACATGTATAGCAGCATGTGGTAAGGAACATTCTTCTGTTTATGATATATCATACGGCTATACTTATAACAAGACATTTTCCAAGCAATAGCCTAAATTGACATCATATCTGTTAAGTCAGTAATTTCGATTAAAATCACAGGCTTCGGTTATCCCGTGCGAATGCGCCACACGAAATTGAGATGTCGGGGGGGTAACTTCTAAATCACAGGAGGTCCCCAAATAATACTAATCCAGTGCGAATAGGGCTATTGTCTCGTGTTTTACACCATGTGTAGAACGCTAGGATGAAACGCGCAATCATGCAGTTAACTGTATAACACAATGGCAGAATTGAATGAGATTCAAATATCTAGATGAGTAAATCAAAAGTAGGACTGTACACTGAGTGAAGTGGTGATATGGGCAAGTGTGGCGTGAGTTATGAAGAGAGGCACATTTATTCAAATCCAAAACTTACTCATTGTTTTGTCAGTGTTTATCTTGATATACAGGACAGTTATACAATCTTTTGTAAATGGATTCACGTTTAAACGCACATTTAAATATAAACCATGTATTCAATTCAGTATTTCTATATAGATTTATATATTGAGTTGCTCAAGCAAGTGGCAAAACATTTGTTAATCACAAACATTCTAAATTATCTTACGAAACTTACGCTTTTTCTTTTGGGTTTAAATCTTTATGCAAGAAATCCTGCGGGTCACTTTTTTTTTTTTTTCACCGGCCCATTTATATCTTATCTAAATGATGCAATAACAGACCGCTAGGTGGCGCGGCTGAAGTCAGAATTGAGTATTTCAGGGAGCCGTGTAAAAATACAAATGAATAATGGTGGTTCTACACAAAGCATGCTCAACAATTTCACAAACCAGGTGAGTGTTCAGCGGCTCTCTCTCTCTCTCTCTCTCTCAAAATGTGTTGCTCAAGGCAACCGGCGATACCACACTCTCACGTTTAGGAGTCGGGCATGAGGGAATTGTCACTTGCTCAATCAGACCAGCATTGCATCATAACTAAAGTTTATCATTTTCACTTTTTAAGTCTTAATCAGTTTAAACATTCAAGCGATTTTAAACTATCCAGTGCTCTCTGAGAGATGGTTTCTCTGCGTGCACACGTACAGTAAAGCCGCCTCACAAACAGCTCGCCAGTAACAAGTTATTTTTCAGATTATATCGCTTTAACGGGGGGGAAAACACGCAAAATTTACTTATTTTACATTTGATTTCCTTATTCAGTTTCTCTAGCATTTCTGAGTACTAGTGATAGACCTACCCAAAAACTTTTCTCTATCTTTATTTTGTATACATTTTTGCTACTTTTTTTATTTAATTCAAAGATTGAAATCAAGCTTCCTTGGGGTAATATTGTTGTTAAGAGTTTACACAACACATTGAAAAAAACGCAATGAGTGAGCAAACATTTAGGTGATATAAATGTAATTAAAAAATGGTCTAGGATTTTTTTCTATATCGTCATAAATATCATTATCGCAAATATTCTTGAAATATTGTGATTATAATTGAGGCTATATCGTCCGCCCCTACTGCCAGCTAAACCTGAAGCAAAAGATGAATGCGGCTACCAGAACACTGTCTACAGCACACGACTAAAAACAACCCATTATCATGAGCACTGCTGTCTACACTGAAGGACAGCAGATTGAGACGTATCTCTCAGATTCAGCAGTGGGTGATGGAGACCAGTGTGCCTCAATATTAACTTCTGACAGTATGAAGAACAAGTTCATGCCACTTAGAGACTCGCACCACACGTGCAGAGAGAATCATGTTGATGTGGTACTTTATAGTATTTATTTAAAATATTGTAAATGGAGTTTTGCAATCAAGGACATGTCTGAGAGTGTATTTTATGTGGGACATGTGCTGTATATTATGTAAGCTTGTTTCCACCACAGAATAAAAGGTAATAGCAGCCTTATATCACGCAATTGTGTGAGTCAGAATTGTGAGATATAAACTCTTTTCTGACTTTTTTTTTTCATACAATTTTGAGAAATAAGTCAGTATTGCGAGATGTAAACACGCAATTGAAAGTTGCAATTATCTTTTAGAATGTTTTATTTTGTGGCAGAAACCAGCTTCCATAGTATATACGTGTGTATGATGGATAAGTTTCCTCAAATATGAAGCAGCACAACTGTTTTCAACATTGATAATCATAAATGTTTCTTGAGCAGTAAATCATCATTTTAGAGAATGATTTCTGAAGGATCTTGTGACACTGAAGCCTGGAGTAATGATGCTGAAAATTCAGCTTTAATCACAGGAATACATTATTGTAAAAACTTCCAAATAGTTTCTCTACATAAGGGGGTCTGGCAGGTAAAGTCCAAACCACAGACCTGTTCACTCGCTCGACACTGATAATCCGTCTGCAGGAGATCTTAGAGCACACTGTTCTGTGTGTGTGTTTAGGGATCTTGGTTTAGATGACCTGTTGAAGCATTGTGAGTGTTTGCTGGAGAAGCTGCGTTTCCCGGAGAACGATCCCTGCTTTCAGGCCATGGCTGGAACGGTCCTCTACACACACACCGCCCTAGAAATGCTGCACAACTACAACCGGTACGTGTGTACTGCATGTCTTCATGCAGCTGAGATCTCCAGAAACGCATGTACAGATGTGTGTGTGTGTGTGTCAGGATCAGCTCAGCGGTGCAGAAGGTGGAGCTGCTGTGGACTCGGGTGTTTTCCAGAGCTCAGGTCCAGCTGCAGATGCTGCGTCTGCAGAGAGAGGCTCGACAGGTCAGGAACACACACATCACAGTGGTAATCTGAGGACTGATGGGTTTAACAGCTCTGTGTGTATGTGTGTGTCAGATCCAGGAGCAGATGGTGGCGCTGCATAGGCAGAAGCTGCAAGCGTACAAGACTGAAGTGGCTGAAGACACACACGGGGCTGAAGAGCTCCTGCTGCAGTTTGAGGCATCCGTATACACTCATGCCATGGTACATAACTGTCCTCATCACACACACACACACACACACACACACACACACCGAGATCATCACCGACCTCATCTCACACACACCTTCACCGTCCACAGACCGAGACCTTCATCACCGTCCTCATCACACACACCTTCACTGTCACAGACCGAGACCTTCATCACCGTCCTCATCACACACACCTTCACTGTCACAGACCGAGACCTTCATCACACACACCTTCACCGTCACAGACCGAGACCTTCATCACACACACCTTCAACCGTCACAGACCGAGACCTTCATCACACACACCTTCACCGTCACAGACCGAGACTAGGGATGTTAACCGATGACCGTTTGACCGATGGTTGACCGTATCAACGTTAACCGATCAAAGTTTTCGGCAGTCGGTTAAAAAAAAAAAAAGTGATCTCTAAATTATTCTATTATAGACAGTGGACTAAACGCTACTACAGTTAGCATCTCATTCCAATATCTTTTTTGTGTGAAGAAGTGAACAAATCCCTCTCACTCAATCTTTCATAACTCGCCCGTTTATACTTAACGTTAATAAACCAATAAAAACATTCGGCGTGAGGTTACAGCGTTTGGGTTTGCGCGCTCACAAGGTTTGCAGAAAGTAAAAGCTACAGGCTAACACACGAGGTTAGAGCCAGGGCAGACGACAGGAGGAAGCATGCAGAAAATAGTAGTGTGTGGGACCATTTCACCAAACAGAATGACACAGATGTAACGTAAGTTGCAACTTGTGTAATACAGTGCTTAAATATGAAAATACATTACAAATACATTTCAGTGGTAACAGATAAGGTGATGATGATCATCTTTCTTTATTATTGTTAGCACTAACAGTTACCCTCAAACTAAAGCGGCGTCTCTTCGGTTCGGAGCTGTCATTTTCTGAAATGAGCCGCGGCAATGTTTCAAATGAGCTTCTAACGCTAGACAAACGCCTTTATTTTCAACGCGATCACCTTGTACCCAAACCATTTCGAAACTAAGGAGCCATTTGTCCTCCGATTACATAACGTTACAAGCTCCTCGGCGCCGCGTTTGCGGGACTCATGTTTCACGCTGTTGGGGATTTTAAAAAAGTGACGTGAGTGGAAGGGCGGCGCCGGCGCCGTGTGTGTGTGTGTGAGAGCGGGAGGCAGAGCGGCGGAGAGATGCGACAGAGTTGTGAAATTGCAGGCGCGGCTCGAAATGGCTGTTATTTCAAATAGCGTAGCATATTTTAAACTAATCGGTTAACCGGTTTCAACCGGCTAATGAGGCTCGGTGGTCGGTCAAGAATTTTTTTAGTTTTCGCCATCCCTAACCGAGACCTTCATCACACACACCTTCACCGTCACAGACAGAGACCTTCATCACCGCCCTCATCACACACACCTTCACCGTCACAGACAGAGACCTTCATCACCGTCCTCATCACACACACCTTCACCGTCACAGACCGAGACCTTCACACACACCTTCACCGTCACAGACCGAGACCTTCATCACCGTCCTCATCACACACACCGTCACAGACTGAGACCTTCATCACACACACCTTCACCGTCACAGACAGAGACCTTCATCACCGCCCTCATCACACACACCTTCACCGTCACAGACAGAGACCTTCATCACCGCCCTCATCACACACCTTCACCGTCACAGACAGAGACCTTCATCACCGTCCTCATCACACACACTGTCACCGTCGCAGACCGAGACCTTCATCACCATCCTTATCACGCACAGATACAATTTTACCATGAACTAATCTCCAGAAACTTGCTATAAATATCTGAAAATGCATTTCATGACCTCTTTGAGTTTTGAAGTCAATATCTGATGTATTGAATAAAAGGCAGTGTCCTAACCAGGCAGACACAGCGGGTTTCCAGAGACGCAGAAGATATCTTTGTGGATTTTTACTTTGTTTCTCTGTGGATGGGCTTTTCAACACCTTTGCTGCGGTGTTAGATTGTATGGTCCAGATTAGATTGCTAACCAGATGTCTGTCCCCTTCTGTTGTGGTCAGGCCCTGGTGCGGCGCGCGGAGGACGTCGTGCACACGCTAGCGGAGACTGTCCCCGAGGCCGAGCGGACGCCTGCGCAGCCATGGCTGGAGGATCTGGAGAAGCTACAGCAGAACCTGTGCTCCGCGGTCCAGCATCTGCACCAGACCCTGAGGAGCGCGGCGGACTTCCATCACGCCCGCGACCGAGTGCGTGACCACTGGCAATGCACATTCACACAGGGGTATTGGCTTCTGAAGGGGGAAAACGCTGCTGTTAATGCTCATGAGCATTTATGGATTCGTACCAAATTATTTAATAATTTGGTACGAATCCATCTGGTAGAAACTTGTCAAATTAGACGGATAAACATGGTCAAGGAAAATGTGACCCAGACTGGCTGCAAAGGCCGTGATAAATTAAGCCTCTGGTGCTCTTCGCATGTCAGTAAGAAAAAATAGTAATTTGACCATTTTAATGAAAGGCATGTACTATATTAGTTTTTTCTTTTGTTTGTATATACCGGTATATATTTTTTGTTGTAATTTTAGTTTTTTTTTATGGTACTAAAATATATTTACGCTTTATCCATTTATTCACTTCACTACTCCAGTCTGTGCTCTAAAGCATTCAAGATTCACCACAGATTAAGTTGAAGTTTGGTCTCTTTTCAAAGAAGACACTTGGCAGATTATTGCTGTAGTGAAAAAAAAAGTAAAAAATAATAAACGTATATAAATGCGTATTTTTTTTTTACTGTTAAATTATTTTGATTAATTATATTTATTTATTAAAACATGAATAGATTTTAAGATTTGAATCAGAATTTTATTTATTTTTTCACCAAGTGGTGCAGCGGTAACCCAAACTAAGTTAGACATGTTACGCCGGTTTCACATCGTAAGCGTCAGCGGCGCGTGAGCAGCACGTATTTTTTTTTTCCGGCGTGCATGTTAATCAATGAGTGCATTCTCACTGGCAGCAGGAACAGCGTGTGAGCGTCAAGCAGTAGCGGCGCGTCAGCAGCAGTGCCGCAATCGTTTCGGCGCCGAGTCTATTTTTGCTGCGCTGCTCCTGCTCAAAGTGAAAGCAAACTTTTGATGTACAAAATAAATGATTTCACACAAAAGGTGCCCAAAATACCCAGAATTTGCATGTCTAGTGTGTTTTAACAAGAACTGGAGTAGGCTATATGTCAGAAAAGAAAATGAGTCTTAAGACTCTAGTACATTTTCTATAGCCTATATTTAAGTACACTAAAAGACAGTTTATCATATTTTCTGGCTAGTTTATTATGTAATACTCGGGTTTTATTTGGGCATTGCTAGAGCCTAATACCTGTCCGAGTTTGCTGTCTTTTTCCCCCGCCGATCGGGTTTACTGTCCAGTTCAGTCCATTTGTATACATGACGCATGAACGCCTTACTGATTTTAAGGAAGAATTTATTTACTATACAATCACAATAAAAAAAGACATTGTAAATTGTGCTCTTTTGAGAAATGCATGTTTTCTAAGTTGTAATGAACATTTTTATTTTAATACTGGTTTATTTATTTTTTTATATTTCATTGTTTGAAATGGTTCTTCTGTCTGCGTTTATTAGAGAAAACACGCTTTGAAGCTGTTGCTGTGACGCTACACAAACGCTTCCAGTGTGAATACTCTTGCACGTCTGCAGCAGCAGTGACGATGTAGTTACGCTGACGCTTGCGATGTGAAACCGGCGTTACTCTTACAGCAGTTGTTTTCAACAGGTTTTTGAGGATGATTTATTTAAGTTGTGAGACCCAACACACTGTTTGGACATTACTTTACTACATTTACTGTGTCTGGATGATCCTCTGAGCGGGTGTCTCTGCTTCTCAGTGCAAGGGCTGGTGCGAGCGAGTGCTGGGCGAGAGCCTCCTGCAGGAGCTGCTGTGGAGTGAACACTGCGAGGCTCAGGGCGAGAGCGGCTCCTGGAGGCCCGGGGTCCAGGCCTTCCTTAGGAGGAACCCCTGCCCAGAGGTGCAGGAGCTGGTGACGCTGGCACGCCTCGCCAACTGCATGACTGACCCCAGCCTTCAGCAGACCGGCACACAGCTCTCGCACAGGTGCGCTGCCACTCCTTTAGTTTAGACACTCTTACACAGGACTGCTTTGGCAGTGCATTGTGGGCATGTAGCATTGAAATCTTAATGTTGGTCTCTTAGCAAACCTCAGTGCTAAGAGGGGCGATACAGTTACCCTCATTTCTGTGCCACAGTAGTGATTGATCGATCATCAAACCGGGTAGATCCCTGATATCTGAATATCTATCAGGTCATCAGTGACCACATTTGTGACCTGAAAGAGAACAGGCCAAACTACAAGCAATCAAACTACAAGCAATAGCACACAAAAAAATAATACAATACAAATAAAATCAAGTCTTTCAGTGAGTTCTGAAAAAAAAAAAAAAATCATTTTGTTGTTTGGACCCCTCCCCCTAAACGGACCTTATTATAGATGCGTTGTCAGATTTGACATTTAACCACAGAAACTGCGTGCCGAACCATTGGTGGAGTGGTATGGTTTTGTTTTTTAATTGAGAACAGTTACACCCCCTTAAAAACATCTATGTGCACACTCAATATGATTTTTGCCAAGATGTGTTCCTGGATCAGTGTCTTTTATTGGTCGTTCCATACCATTCCAGCCCTAAGCATTACCTTAAACTCTACTGGTTTCCAAAGCCCATGGACCCTTTTCACAAGACCGATGTTATTAGCATTGTGAATCTAACAAACTTTTCGTTCTTTGTCATTTCATTCTAATGTACTATTTATAAACCTAATTTGTGTTGTGACCTTGGTATTAAACTAAACACTGCTGTATGTTTCTAACACAACGTCTGAAGGAGCGATGGCAAATTTGACATCTTCTAACCTATGGAATCAATCTCTCCATTTCTTCCTATTTTGGAAAGTCATGGAAATGCTTGCATGGATTATCTTTTTTTTGCTATTAGAACTAAGAACTAAAAATCTAATTTGTAGTTTCAAAGGGTCCACTGGTTTAAAGAAATCCTGTACCAGTGTGTTGATCCAGAAACTCATCCTACTTAGCAAAATCGCGGTTACAAACTTTTTTAATCCGTTTGCGTGACAAGTGTTGATGTCGGTCCACAGATGCATGACTCTGAGGCGACTTTTGACCTCCCCGCGTGCGGTTACCCTTCATGACCTTCACCTGGCCCTCCAGTGGCAGTACGAGTACCTGAAGGGTCACCACAAGAGCTCTGACATCACTTCCCCCGAGGACCAGCACCACACCTGCAGTCTGGCTGCAGACTCGGCCCTCGTCCAGCCGGCGCTCGTGGTGTCACGCTGCGGGAGCGTGTGTGACGTGGCCCGGTGGACTTCTGTGGGGGACTGCCAGCACCAGGCCTCGCCCCGCAGAGCCGCAGCCAAGCCGCCCTCGCTCAGCTCCTTCGACTCCGGCTTTGACGGAGCAGGGAACACTCATCTGGATCACAGGAGCCGGAGGGAGGATCTCCCGGGGTTTCTGAGAAACGAAGACTCCGTGTTCAAGTCGAAGCAGATTCACGAGGACATTGTGAGCGTGTCTGACTCCGAGGAACAGCCTGAAGAAATAGGGTTTGGGTTACAGCGGGCCAGTATTCAGATCGTCCCCAAAATAACATCCGACTCCGTGAACCTGGAGATCAAAGTGAAGCGCTCGTCCACACTACCCAGAAACCCTTGGCTGAGCCTCCCGATAGATGACGTTGAAAGCTCCTATACAGTGACCATCACGCCCGGCTCTTCCATCCCGCGGAGCCCCAGTCCCCCGGACCGGGACCAGCCGACGCAGGTGGACCACAGACTCCAGCACACTCACCCGGGCTTCGAGGAGTCAGAGCTGAATCCCGTAGGAAACGTGCTGTCCAGCACCCTAACGGAGAGTGCGGAGAAACCCAGCAGCACCCTGGACGGAGATCCTTCTCTTCTCTGGGACTCCTTCGACCTGCACAACCTAAGGCCGGACTCTTTTGAGCGGTAAGGCTGGCCATGGTGACTCTCACATGATGTCTAATTGTGGTGTGGCTTCTTTAAGGACTCGTGTCCTTCTGTATCGGTAGGCTGGAGGTGTCTCTGGGCGACTGGGTTCAGAGAGAGCAGCAAGAGCTGAAGGAGGTGCAGACGACGGTTAGAGCGAACAGCTGAGATATTACAGGTGAGGGTCCTCTGCTGAGTCTCGGGTTACGCTTCGACAGGTTTATGAAGGAGCGTGATGTGGTCTCATACACATTCCTAGCGGCGTACATTTAATCCCTGACAAATCTAGAATCCTCAACAAAACGCACACGCTAAGCCACATACTCTGTATATAGCTGTTTCTAGTGCACAGTTATGAAATATCTGTGTTCTACTCTACAATAACACATTTACACTAAATAAGTGTATATGAGTCTTCAAAATGAGTTTTCATTTATATATTTTCTGTTAAGTTTTTGTAATTGGTAGTTTCTGCCATGTTTGCCTCCATATAGGTCTTTGTCCCTTTCATTGCACAGGGCATTCACTGAGCGAATCATGCTCGACTGTTCACCCACCAGGATTAAAAAAAACATTTTCCTTTTGAAATGATTTGATTCAGTTTGTTATAAAGTATAAATTGAATGCACAACTGTCTCTCTGACAGATCTGCTTTCAAATGCTTACATCATGTAACCTTTATTTACATAGTGCCTTATGCAATACAGATTGTTTCAAAGCAGCTTTAAAGGGATAAAGAGGAAAAATTAGGTGCATTGTGCGTGCTTATTCTGAAGTATGCTTGCGGTACTCTGCTGTGTGACCAAGCGGTTAAATGCACTTAAATCTCCAAATGCTTTTAGGATGTGAAAATGTAAAACTGTCTGTTATATCTGATATAACATCTGAAATGGTTAAGTAGATCTGTGCATTAGTGTGAACCCAGCCTATTAGACCCGCCGTCAGTAACCTTGACATTGATTCTTTAAACCAGTTTAGTTTTGGTTGAACGAACCCTTTGTTTGGACTAAACCGCTCCATTCATATGGATTCGTTTTACAATCTCATTATAAACTTTATTTGAAGAGTTAAAGTGGTAGTTGCGTTGTGGTCAATGGAGGGACATAAGTGATCTTGCAGTTGAATTTGATGAACCTGATTATGATGTCTTGTTTTTAGGAGGAAGAGGATGTGCTTGCACAGGAGGTGGTCCTGGATGAGCTGTTGCGGTCCGAGGATCTGCACAAACACTGGCCCGTGTGGACTGAAGCATGCCAGCACAGTATGGTGAGGTGGGAGCCTCTCGGGGAGTTCAGGAGCAGGGGACCATTCGATGTATGTGTGTTGACTCCCAAGAGTTTATTATAAGAGAATGTGGTTCCCTAAGAACCAAACGTGTTCTGACTAGGGCTGTACAATTAATCGCAAAACAATCCCTATTTTGAGCACATGCAATTTCTAAACTACATAAGACTGTGATTTTATTAAGAGGATGTGTCAGAGCAAGGTAATTTGCAAGACCTGTAAAATGATTATTGCAATGAAACGGGGGGGGCAACACTACAAACCTGTTCCAACACTTAAAACCACGCCATAAACTGCATGATCAATGCATGTCGACAAAATCCATCGGAACTAACAAAGGCACACCTCAAAGCCAGCCTGAACCGACCGTTCAAGCATTTGCAAGCATCACGCCTGCAACGGCATAAAGAAATTACAGACGCAATATCATATATGCAAAGACATGGTGCCTGCATACATCAAGAGTAAAGACGGCTTCCGAAGACTAATACAAACACTCGACAGAAGACACCAGCTGCATCCCGCACTCATTTCACACGGGTTGCTATTCCTCAAATGATTGATAAATGTAAGGCGGGCGTTGAAGAGTTTAGCGGCCCATTATACAGAATTATATATTCTGTTTGTTTTTATTTATGACTGGAGTTTAGGTTAGTCAATCTTTATTTATGTTATGTTTTAAAGATACATTTTTGTTTGTCAAGCAGTAATACAGCAATAACGGTACATTTTACAGTAATTATATTTCATTGTGAAATGTGTGCACTGAAAAACAACTTAGAAGTTTATTTATTGTTATGACTGAAATGTAGGTTAATTTACCTTACATTAATTTACTGTCTTGCACAAAGCAAAGACAACAATTCTCCAGTTTCATTAATTTACGGTCTTAATTTATTTTGCTGTGAGGAACTAGGAAGTATGAATATTTGAACATTAACTTCTTGTTGCAGATGTCCCCGAAAGATCTGGCTGAGTCTGGCGTGATTGGATTGGATGCTGTCCTTCTGAGTGAACTCTCTTCTTCAGACTCTGAGACTCTTAAAACCGGTGAAGGCGACTTCCGACTCCCCGGGGTTGGCCGATGAAAGTCCAACGAGTGAAAGGCCTGTGCAGCCGGACACTAGATGTCCTGAGGTGGACAGAAGTGGGATCCTTCGAGAGCTTAGAGATCTTCAAGTTCTTGATGAGCAAATAATGGGAGGAGCAGTTGAAACTGGAAGCGTTGCACTGCACTGAGACGCTTCGGGGCGGAGCAACAGACGCTGGGTCATGTGACCACACGCAGCTCCTGTAGGGAGAGGAGGCTGTTCCTGGCGAAGCTGGAGGAGGAGAAACGGGAGGTGGGAGAAGATGGAGAGAACCCTGAGCAGAGAGATGGAGGAAGCGGGCAAGGCAAGGACAAGCTCAAGGGGGGAAAGGCCGCAAAGTTGTCAAGTGTTCGGTCATGGAGAGGAACTCGAAGCTAACCCTTAACCATCCCTCAATCCTCAACCAATGAACCTCTAACCATCCCTCAATCCTCAACCAATGAACCCATAACCATCCCTCAATCCTCAACCAATGACCCCTTAACCATCCCTCAATCCTCAACCAATGAACCTCTAACCATCCCTCAATCCTCAACCAATGATCCCCCAACCATCCCTCAATCCTCAACCAATGAACCTCTAACCATCCCTCAATCCTCAACCAATGAACCCCCAACCATCCCTCAATCCTCAACCAATGAACCTCTAACCATCCCTCAATCCTCAACCAATGAACCCATAACCATCCCTCAATCCTCAACCAATGACCCCTTAACCATCCCTCAATCCTCAACCAATGACCCCTTAACCATCCCTCAATCCTCAACCAATGAACCCCCAACCATCCCTCAATCCTCAACCAATGAACCTCTAACCATCCCTCAATCCTCAACCAATGAACCCCCAACCATCCTCAATCCTCAACCAATGAACCTCTAACCATCCCTCAATCCTCAACCAATGACCCCTTAACCATCCCTCAATCCTCAACCAATGAACCCCCAACCATCCCTCAATCCTCAACCAATGACCCCTTAACCATCCCTCAATCCTCAACCAATGACCCCTTAACCATCCCTCAATCCTCAACCAATGAACCCCCAACCATCCCTCAATCCTCAACCAATGAACCCTCAACCATTCCTCAATCCTCAACCAATGAACCCCCAACCATCCCTCAATCCTCAACCAATGAACCCTCAACCATTCCTCAATCTTCAACCAATGACCCCTCAACCATCCCTCAATCCTCAACCAAGTAACCCCCCAACCATCCCTCAATCCTCAACCAATGACCCCTCAACCATCCCTCAATCATCAACCAAGTAACCCCCAACCATCCCTCAATCCTCAACCAATGAAACCCTTAACCCTCTGGAGTCTAAGGTGTTTTTGGGGTCCTTGAGATGTTTTGACATGACCTGATATTTGTATTTTTTTCAGTTGCTTATAAAAATATTAATGGCAAAGGTGTAATTACAATCTATTTAGCACGAACATGTCTATCATAATATGTGAGCAACATGTATGTACATGTTTGCATTTTTGAGAGAATATTATTTATGCGTGGTTATTCAAAAAACTCAAACTTAAATGTTCTGATATAAGACCACAAACGACAAACTTCACATATTCCCACAATACTTTTGACTAATGGATGTTGTCGGCTAAAGTGTCTACTTAAAAATGATCTGAAAATCATCCGGGCTAATCGTTCACATTAAACAATAGATTGATTTAAATTTTTGTAAGACACTTTTTGTTTGGAAAGGCAATATGCAGGTGGGCGTGAATGATCCAACAAGGTCATGAATAATGTCCTCATTCCCACCTGGAGACAAAGACCTGCTAATGCTGCATACTAATGAGCAATTCATAGGTGTCACTGAGCCACAAGATGCAAAGACAACACACACACACACACACATATATATATATATATATATATAGCCTACACACACACACATACATATATATATATATATATATATATATATATAGCCTACACACACACACACACACACATATATATATATATATATATATATATATATAGCCTACACACACACACATACATATATATATATATTACTACAGAATTGGTTCAGAGTTGGAAACATCTTGAAAAAAGTGTATTTTTCCACAAACTGTGTATGCTTGCAAATTGTATAATATCCAAGGTAAACATTTCTAGTAATTGTGCAGTTAATTCTCATTCGTATTTTCAGAAAGTTTTTGATAGGCTATCCTCTCCCCAAATTTGTCACTAATAAAACACAAAAATAATTTAAAGACAAGGCTTAAATTGATATTTTAAGATTTTGTTTGCACCTTGTAAATTAGGTTTTGATGTGGCAGTAAAAAAATTATAATCTATCCAAAACGAAATGTTGTCTTTCATATTTAGTCTGTAACATATTGTCTTTTATAGTCTAATATATATTAGGGCATAAATGTTAATTTGCAGTTTAATATGTTGCTTATCCAAAGACATTTTATTTCAACGTATTCAGTCGATTTTTACTCATCTCAGTAGGCAATAGATAGTTTCATTCACACACAGACACGCGCGAGCTGTAGTAGCTAAACAACAACATGCGTCTGTGCTGTTCATTCATTCAAACACAGAAACGCGCGAGCTGGAGTAAACAACAACATGCGTCTGTGCCGTTCATTCATTCAAACACAGAAACGCGCGAGCTGGAGTAAACAACAGCATGTGCCGTTCATTCATTCAAACACAGAAACGCGATTCAAATTTAAACAGTCTTTTGCGGTTTACAGGACACCATTTCATATCGCGATTAGAACAAAGCACTTACTGATGATCTGCAGCTGGATCCGTTGTTCGGACTACTCCAGCACGTTTGAGGTAAAATTTCCAGGATTATCACTATATTATTATTCCTCACAGCGAGTGTGTTGTCCAGCTGTTGTGGGCGTTGACTGGTTTGCATGTGTTGCTTCAGATTATCTGCGTTTGAATAGCGCGCGCTCTCGATGGGCGTGTCACATTAGCAGAGTAATGAGGTGCCAGAACGATAATGAGACCCCCTGATTTCTCGCTCTTTATATATAGATTACATAAACAGAGAATATTTCTTTTAGTTTTGAATTAGATAATTTAAAACTACACACTTAAATGATTACAGAGATATATAGCTCATGTCTGAGTGAATAGTATTCGCTGAGTTTTGTTTGAGTTTAGAGAAGTGCTTCAGAAAAAAAGTTCACGGAGACGGAGAGGCAGAAAGCACTCCCTGTTTACTTTCTTTATTTTACAAAAGCACAATGTTTTATTTCGATTGTAAGTGGACACATAAAAAAGTAGACATTTAACAGCTTATTTTTTCATATTTCTTAAGGCTGTATGACCAAAACTGACGGAGTATTTTAGGTCTATTTTGCTGCTATGTAAAAAAAAACGAGCAAAACGCGCCCGCTGCGTTTGCCGACCTCAGGGGGTTAACCATCCCTCAATCCCTCAACCAATGAACCCCCAACCATCCCTCAATCCTCAACCAATGAACCCTCAACCATCCCTCAATCCTCAACCAATGAACCTCTAACCATCCCTCAATCCTCAACCAATGAACCCATAACCATCCCTCAATCCTCAACCAATGAACCTCTAACCATCCCTCAATCCTCAACCAATGAACCCATAACCATCCCTCAATCCTCAACCAATGAACCCCTAACCATCCCTCAATCCTCAACCAATGAACCCCTAACCATCCCTCAATCCTCAACCAATGAACCCCTAACCATCCTCAATCCTCAACCAATGAACCCTCAGCCATCCCTCAATCCTCAACCAATAAACCCTAAACCATCCCTCAATCCTCAACCAATGAACCCTCAACCATCCCTCAATCCTCAACCAATGAACCCCTAACCATCCCTCAATCCTCAACCAATGAACCCCTAACCATCCCTCAATCCTCAACCAATGAACCCTCAGCCATCCCTCATTCCTCAACCAATAAACCCTAAACCATCCCTCAATCCTCAACCAATGAACCCTCAACCATCCCTCAATCCTCAACCAATGAACCCCTAACCATCCCTCAATCCTCAACCAATGAACCCCTAACCATCCCTCAATCCTCAACCAATGAACCCCAAACCATCCCTCAATCCTCAACCAATGAACCCCTAACCATCCCTCAATCGTCAACCAATGAACCCTCAACCATCCCTCAATCCTCAACCAATGAACCCCTAACCATCCCTCAATCCTCAACCAATGAACCCCTAACCATCCCTCAATCCTCAACCAATGAACCCCTAACCATCCCTCAATCCTCAACCAATGAACCCTCAGCCATCCCTCAATCCTCAACCAATGAACCCTCAGCATCCCTCAATCCTCAACCAATGAACCCTCAACCATCCCTCAATCCTCAACCAATGAACCCTCAGCCATCCTTCAATCCTCAACCAATGAAACCCTTAACCATCCCTCAATCCTCAACCAATGAACCCTCAACCATCCCTCAATCCTCAACCAATGAACCCTCAGCCATCCCTCAATCCTCAACCAATGAACCCTCAGCCTTCCCTCAATCCTCAACCAATGAACCCTCAACCATTCCTCATCCTCAACCGATGGGAACTGGTGGGTTAACTAACTACTTCCTGTTTTATTTCCTGTTCTACTTCCTATTCTCGGACACTTTCCATGTCCACATCTCTGACATAATCAGGACAAGCGGAAAACATGCTTAGGATTACTGAAGATGAAATAAGACGACTTTTGGAAATTTGGAACTTAAAGAATATTAGAAACAAAAAAAGATCAGAAATCAATGGGAAAGTTCACTCAAAAAATATTTTGTTCTGTCATCATGACTTCTACAAACGAAGATATTTTGTAGAATGTCGGGAACTAAACAACATTGGACCCCATTGACTTTCACTGTATGGTCAAAAACACAGAGACATTTCTCCAATTATCTTTGTTATTTTCATCTATCTCTTCTTGTATCTGAAAATGTTTCTTTTTCAGAAATTCTAAATAGTCCAGTCCATTTTAAAGCATCTGCTCAAGCCACAATGAAACAGAAACAGAAATGATTACAACTATCATCATGCACTTCATTTCAATCATTGTTATACAATGCGCAGATAAATTATCTGTAATACATTACTTACAATTTCTTTTATATAATGCATTATACAATTATTTTAATGCATTGTATGATCTCATGAATAATCAAGAATAACCACATACATTATAATGATTAATGCAATAAAACACATGACAAACATCCAATTTTAGATGTAACAAAGAATCGGCATATGTTATAATGCATTTAAATGTTGGTTACAATTATTTATGAAAAGATATAATGTATTATAATGTACAGAATTAATACCTTTATAATTCAGTATGCATAAAGGCTTCAAGTAAAGTGCTTTAAAAATTCTCTGTAGTTTTTGTATTTTAAAATTAATTGGAAAATCATATACATACAAATGAGCACATTTACTCTAAACTGTTTAAAAATATGATTCAGTATTCCACCCGCTGTTCCAACACTGTACCGAAACGTGAGCAGAAATCTGAACGGTGAACTTGTATTGTTTCATCACTTTGGATAAAGCATCAGCCAAAGGCATAAATGTAAACGTGGACGCTCTTCCAAATAAAGACCAAACGTTCGTTCTGTAATGCTGATTATGTGCTGAGCCACATTCTGTTTGAAGGGATGTTTCAGTATGTGAATATGTTAGTTCTATAGCTCGTCTGCAGTGTCTCATGCACTAATATTTGCATATATATTCATGCAGCGGAAGCTTTAATCCAAAGCGACTGACTGTTACTCGTTCAGGAGGAGATTCACGTTTCTCAGGTCAGATCCACAGCATGTCTCCAGCGCTGACATTCCCACATCAAAACATTCATCTCTGCAGTTCTCTGTTTCGACCCGCACAAACCCAGCAAATGTCACCGGCTTCAATCAGAAGAGAAGGAGAAACCAGACTCACATCTGAAGGAAACACATCGAGCTTCTGAAACAACAAGCTTCAGTCTCAGTCCTCAGTCCTGTACTGTTCAGATACTATTCTGCGGTTTGTTTAGTCAAGTCTTGATATGTAAGCCTTTTTTTAGTCAATTAAATCGATTTGAGTCGCTTTGCGTCATGGATAAAATGATCATGATTGTTGTCATTTGTGAAATTTATTACGACTTTCGCCTACAAGCACAAATCAAGAAAATGTCAACTCTTTACAGATGCTTTATTTTACTGCCCTGATTTATAATTTGGTAAACGGACTGCATTTATATAGTGCTTTAACAGACCCATGGCCACCAAAGCGCTTCACATACTGCCTCACTTTCACCCATTCATACACTCATTCACAACACCGACGGGCGGTGTCAGCCTTGCTCATGGGACACCTCGGCACTTGGTCAGGTGGAACCGGGGATAGAACCACCAACCTTCCGGTTTGTAGACAATCTACATGAATCACTGAGCCACTGCCGCCCCTCTTGTCTTGATTACCAGTTTCCCTGGCATCAGTGAAAGAAAGTCTGCATTGATTGCCCATTTGACCTCAATACTAGTAATCTCTTCTGTGTTCTATGGATTTCAGACGTAATACAGCGTATAATGATAATGAACATGTACAGTAGTATTATCCCAGGCATTTTCCAAAAAATTAACATGTTTAATCTAAACTAAAAACATAACAGTCCAGAAAAGATTCCCATGTCTGGAAAATATCTGGTTATTTATTGTTGCTCTTTATGGTTCATTTGCACTATAGTCGGTCTGAAAAAAAATTATATAATTTATATAGTTTTATTGTGTCAAGTTATTAACGCTGCTCTGTTGCGACCCGGGCCACCTCGTGCTGCTGCCGTGTTTTGTTTTTACTTCTTTATTATTTTTAACACAGTGCTCACTCTGTGTATTCTATTATTGTCTGGTTTGTCGATTATTGTGTGTAATTGTGTACTGACTGCAGCACGGGGTGATGGCCCAAGACATATTTCCCTGTGTGGGGATAATAAAGATTTACCTTACCTTACCTTACCTTACGGGTTTTTGTAAAATAATTCAATACTAGATAACACCAGTGATAAAAGCTTGGGAAATCATCCCCATATGAAACTCTGAGCCGTGTTCAAGCTCCTGCCGCTCAATCCAACTCCTACAAACACAACAAACTGACACTGTGATCATATGTTTATAAAGGACTGTCTGGAAACCACTGGAAACATGCATTAATCGACTGCGTTTCAGTCAGGAAGGCCTCGCTCTCCACCCAGCACAAGCACACGTCTCTTCAGGGTTGCCATGGTGACGTCCCTCCCGATAGGCATGCTGGGTAGAGAAGGGTAATCCATCAGTAGTGTCCTGATGGAGGGAAAACATCCAGATACCTGCGCCTGATCCCAAACACACCATCCATTACGCAGACAAATCCAGCCTGCGGGGAATTATGGGTAAATACATCTGGCCCTCAACGGATGCGAGCGTCGTTCGGGACGGTTTAACCTTTGAACTCACACACCTGCTTTATCACATTACAATGAGAACACATTCACAGCTCGAACGTCAACATCGTGTTCACATCTGTGCCGTTAAACCAGCCAACAACAACATGGAACTGTCCACTTCAACTGAGTGGAAAGTAAAGGTCAAACAGTAACGCTTTACAATAAGGGCTCATTTGTTAACATCAGTGAACTAACATGCATTAACTAATGAAAACGTATTGTAAAGCATTACCTATAAAAGCAACTGGTAAGAAGAAAAGAAAGTGAGATAAAGGAGGAAGAGTAAATCTTGGAGAAACATGTTTCTCTTAGCAGCAAATCAAAGCCCCAGAAGTCGCCAAAACCGCAGTCCAATCCGACAAAGCCTCGGCTCGGCGGCCGATACGCCTGCAGAACATCAGACTTTAACACACCAGAACATTTAATCAGCTGCTTACCTTCCACAGCGTACTCTTCTGTTCCTGAGAGAGAGAGAGAGAGAGAGAGAGAGAGAGAGAGAGAGAGAGAGAGAGAGAGAGAGAGGAGAGAGGAGAGAGAGAGAGAGAGAGAGAGGAGAGAGGAGAGGAGAGAGAGAGAGAGAGAGAGAGAGAGTCTTTATTAGTGGGACGCTTCAAACTCACACATCTGAAAACCACACATGCATTTTTCACAGGAGAATTGATCGGTTCAAAGCAAGCGAGCGAGAACAGATGACATGGCAGGCAGGTTCATTGAAAATGCAAGACGCCCTGCTGAGAAACATTAAAGAAGGAGTGTAAGACAATATCAGATATGAATTCCACATTTAGCTGGAGTTTGATACGGGTCAAACGCCTCGGTCCTGCTGCAGCTCATTAGCGACGCTTCCAGTTCAGCGCTCCGGTTCCTCTCACACACACACCAGATTCATCAGTGTCTCGTTGTGATATTGACCTGAGAGATGCTCAGCAGCGCCACAGAATGAGGTTAATTACTGCAAAACTCGACGGCAAGACGGTTCAAGAGAACGCTGAAACATAACCAGCATAACCTGGATGTTTTACAGCGCGGCGATCACATGTCCACAGTCGCTATCAGCGCGAGACTGATTCCAGGAACACTAGCTATGTTTCCAAACACCCATTTTTACGCGAATTTCAGGATATTGCATAAAACAAACCTGATAAGAAGACATGCGCATGAACTACGGTGGACTCACATTTACTGAAAACCTTCCTTGATGCGCAACAACAAACTCATGTGATTGGATAACTGGAGTACCAGCAGACCAATGGCACCGTAGCATCTCAAATGTTGGTTTGGTGTTTCTGAAACGCCAAAGTCAAGTGTGTGATTTGGTGTAATTCCCTCCAGAAGCGTCTCACACGAGTGTGTTCCCGAACACCAGCATCCGAACGCTAGAGAACATGACAGCGTTTACTGTGTTTTGCCTGAAGCTCTGAGATGCACAAAGAGCCTTATTGGATTTTTAATTACTGATATATTGAACCAGTTTCCACGAAAAAAAGTGACCATTTTGTTCTCTTAAACACGTGGGATGGAAAAGCTGCTTTATTCGCAAATGCTTTATGCCTTTATGCCATTTTGGATGGAAACAGCTGTAGTCTCTTTCACAACACTGATCTGATGAGCCACGCGACCTTTCAACCTCAACCAATCGTGTGAGTTTGGGACGGGACTATCTGTGTGACTGACCAATATCATCCCCACTCATACTTCTGTCATATGAAAGAAACAGTAACAGTATTAATATGATGTTCTCTATTCGACACATTTCCAATTGGTGATGTCAGTGGAGCAGAAAATGACAAATTACATATATTATTTTAGTTCAAAAGGGATGAACAGTGTGAAATAGAGATACAAAACTACAGAAGAATACATTTTATGCATTTGGCAGACACTATTTATCCAAAGCGACATACCTTGCATTATCCTATACATTTATACATAGGTATGTACAATCCCCAGGGATCGAACCCACAACCTTACGTTGTTAACACAAATGCTCTTACCGCTGAGCTACAGGAAAGCCTGAACACATGGGATGGAGAAGAAGAGGAAGAAGAGGGTAGAAGAACATGATGATGATGAAGAAGAAAAGCAGTAGTTGTATTGGTTGGTGTCCAATTCCTTGGCTATTTTCATGCTAAATAAACAGTTAAAATGCAATAAAAGAGCGATTTAAAAAACATATACAAATTTGCTTTGGATTAGAACTTTGCTTTGGATCCTCAAATTTACTCAAAAGTGTTTGCTAAGTAATATACATTAGAAGATGAGGAAGAGGAGAAAGTAAAGGACAGCTCCAGCTCTTCACTGTCTAACTGAGAGAAACCCTTCAGTCAGCTCCTCAAACAGCAACATTACACACTAACTAAAGTTAGAAAGGTAAAATCATAATCAACCCCCCTTCAACAAGACACTTAATTGGCTGTACAGTGTAAGCAATGATGCCGCATACAGTGTCTGTTGAACACAGAGTCTGAAACGCATGTGAGAGTAAATAAGCCGAAAATCTCTAAATATTCAGTCCGCAGAGCATTAGAAGGAAGAAGAAAAGAAAAAAAACACTGGTGAATTATTCATGTTCATAAATCTGGCTCTCTCCAGAGGCGAGGCATTTTCTCCCTGCCGCTATTAAGATTTCATGATGGCGCATGTGAGAGTTTAGAGCTTAGTGTGGATTCACTACAAACCTGCCAAATTACTCGCTTCACACTTTACATGTTTACATCTCAAGAGTTTACAAAGTCCAGTCAGCTTTATTTCTACAGCGCTTCATACAGGACAGAGTGTTACAAAGTAGCTTCACAGTGATAAACAGGAAAATAACAGAATCAATAATCAAACGTCATCAAATATGAGAGAAATTCAGGTTCAGCTGTAAAGCAGCTCTACAGAAGGACAATAGAGTCATTATTCAGTTAGAGTTCATGTTGATTCAGTTCAGTTCGACACCTGCCGATGTTGTGTGTCTGTGTGAATAAAGCTACATCCCATCAATGAACAGGCAATAATAATAACCAGTGCGAACGAATGTTGAGACTAACTGGACAAAGAGTGGGAAAACACACGCTGAAAACTCAGAAACTGCTAGTACATTTTACAAATACTTACAAAGAAATGGCAAGTAAAACATTGATTTAAACATGAAATTTTGACTTAGAAAGAATAAAATAGTATTTTCTAATAAAATATATTCTATACAATGTATAAATTATATAATTAATTTGTTAATAATATCGTTAATATCGTAATATCATATAAAGAATATCGTTCTGTTTTTTCTCAGTTTTGTCATGAACCAGCACTCACATTTGCTTCAGAAAACATAAACGTCTAGTATCTCCTCAACATATTTATATATGAAAATGATCTCATTAATATTCTCCCAGCAAATTCAGTGGGGGACAATGGGGCGCACTCCTGAGATCGACAGCTTCTCCAGAGAAACGAGAACGCTCGTCTTAAGAGAGCCCTCATCAACTCAGGTAATTAACAGCAGCGATCACGTTATGCAGAGCGTGATTCTGAACGTGTAAATCACACTCAACGCTTCTCCAGAGCTTTGCTCCGACACACACCAACAAGGAAGAT